>JAODAL010005047.1:0-148351 GCA_025379985.1 Phyllomedusa bahiana
CGGGACTTTTCCCCTCTCCTGTTCGGTTTGCTCCTCGAATGGCGCGGCGCTGTGGCACACCAGTAACGATACGTCAAAGTCATCGTGGTGCTGGGCACCTTCTGAGTCTTTGTATAACCCGGAGCTGCCAAGCAGAACATAGTGCAAGCAGGTTTACATTACACTTCAGGAATATTGAACACATACAACAAGTTTCCTCACCCAGGAAGCTGCATGGCTCAGGACTACCAGGCTGAGGTAACAATAGTGCATGAAGGATACCAAGCACAATTCACCTCTATCAGAGTACGCCGTTTAGGTGACCCTGTACTGCAGCCTTCCCAGAACCATAACAGCATTTACATTTTTATTATTTTGGACAAAAGGGCAAATATATGTAGAAGAAGGAACATTCCAAGCATAGCTCATGCCCCCTACATACAGTGCTCCCTCACGTTACAATGAGCTCAGGATAGAATATTTTCACCATACAATGGTCATTGCTGGGACATTGTATGTCGAGTCTGATTCCAAGATACAATGTCCCAGAAACTGCTGATCTGCACAGTGATTTTGACATTATAAACATGAAACATCTGTATTAGTGAGGTGCATGCAGTGATTGGTGGTCTAGTAGTGCCGCTCTACAGTACAGTGTGGTACTACATGTCCTGTACTGCTCTTACATGTATTAGTGAGGTGCATGCAGTGATTGGCGGTCTAGTAGTGCCGCTCTACAGTACAGTGTGGTACTACATGTCCTGTACTGCTCTTACATGTATTAGTGAGGTGCATGCAGTGATTGGTGGTCTATAGCGCCTCTCTACAGTACAGTGTGGTACTACATGTCCTGTACTCCTCTTACATGTATTAGTGAGGTGCATGCAGTGATTGGCGGTGTAGTAGCTCCTCTGTACTCTACAGGGCAGTACTACATGGCCAGTACTGCTCTTCCATGTATTAGTGAGGAGTATGCAGTGATTAGTGGTCTAGTAACGCCTCTCTACAGTACAGTGCGGTACTACATGACCTGTACTGCTCTTACATGTATTAGTGAGGTGCATGCAGTGATTGGCGGTCTATAGCGCCTCTCTACAGTACAGTGCAGTACTACATGTCCTGCACTGCTCTTACATGTATTAGTGAGGTGCATGCAGTGATTGGCGATCTAGTAGCACCTCTCTACAGTACGGTGCAGTACTACATGTCCTGCACTGCTCTTACATGTATTAGTGAGGTGCATACAGTGATTGGCGATCTAGTAGGACCTCTCTACAGTACAGTGCAGTACTACAAGTCCTGTACTGCTCTTACATTTTTAAGGAAGGGCGGCTCCTTTAGGCACCAAGTGAGATTGGTAACATTTTCCTTTTTGTGTATTGTGTATAAGGTTCATGACCCAAAAAAGCTCCTGTTCTCACCATAGGAAGTGATTTCCAGCAGTTCTTTCTGATGTTATATGGATGGACTTGCTTTATCTCTATTAGTTATCGTCTTCATTTTCCCTTAAGCTTAAAGGGGTATTCCCACCATACACAATGGTGGGATATTGATATCTGGATTAGTATCTTCTTCATTGTTTGTCATTTTAATTTTGCATTATGTTGGGTGATATTTTGGGTCTTCAGAACCAAATCACCAGTTTTTCATGGAGTTATGGTTTCAACTTACATTGGTCGTTCCAAAACCAATTAATATCGTATGTTGAGGGACCGCTACAATATACAGACAGTCCCCGACTTACACCGTTCCAACTTACATCAGTCCCCTAGTTACAAACGGAGACTTCTGGGGCGTGCTGGCACTTGTAATTTCATGTTCCACAGCAGATAGTACCTGTGGAACTGCAAGTTCCAGCATGCCACAACAGCACAAGGTGAAATCTTCTTAACAAGGGCACAGAACGCCAAACAGATGTAAAAACCTTTCCCTGCACTATCTGAAACAAAAAAAACCTTTTGTGCTGGAGTTACATTTGATAAATGTACCTGTTCTGGCTTACATGGAAATTCAACTTAAGAACAAACCTACAGTCCCTATCCTGTTTGTAACCCGGGGACTGGTAACATCCATTTGTCTGGCAAAAAAATACTGTTATAATCAGTGATGTGACAAAAAATCATTCTGGATTAACAGGTCCACAAATCTGCAGGGGCGGGGTAAGATTGTGATGATGTCATCAAGTCAAGTGCATTAGATTGTGTGACATCATTGCCTTCGCTGCATCTTTAGGAGTAACCAGTGCATAGTTTGTGTGTCTGAGTATGTATGAAATACAAGTCTGAAGGTCTAGAACAGGGGTGTCAACCTCAGGCCCGAGGTCTAAATCTGGCCTGCAGTGTAGTTACAGTGCCTTGCGAAAGTATTCAGCCCCCTTGAACTTTTCGACCTTTTGCCACATTTCAGGCTTCAAACATATAGTTACATAGTTGGTACGGTTGAAAGAAGACACGTGTCCATCAAGTTCAACCAAGGGTGGGGAAAATGTGGGTATCTTCATAAAGATATAACATTTTAAATTTTTTGTGAAGAATCAACAACAAGTGGGACACAATTGTGAAGTGGAACGAAATTTATTGGATATTTTAAACCTTTGTAAAAAAAATAAAACATTGAAAAGTGGGGAGTGCAAAATAATTCGGCCCCCTTAAGTTAATACTTTGTAGCGCCACCTTTTGCTGTGATTACAGCTGCAAGTTGCTTGGGGTATTACACACAGGTGGATTATATTTATCCTCATCAGTCATTTAGGACAACATTGGATCATTCAGAGATCCTCACTGAACTTCTGGAGGGAGTTTGCTGCACTGAAAGTAAAGGGGCCGAATAATATTGCACGCCCCACTTTTCAGTTTTTTTTTTGTTTTTTTTTTTACAAAGGTTTAAAATATCCAATAAATTTCGTTCCACTTCACAACTGTGTCCCACTTGTTGATTCTTCACAAAAAATTTTAAATTTTATATCTTTATGTTTGAAGCCTGAAATGTGGCAAAAGGTTAAAAAGTTCAAGGGGGCTGAATACTTCCGTAAGGCACTGTATATTTGGCCTGTGTTTAACAACCAGGCAGTGTACAGAGAAGAGGAAGAAGTCAGGAGCGGTCATTACACTGCTCTCTCCCGGCCCCTGCACAGAGAGAGAGAGAATGGACCACGGGGAAGGAGAAACAACTCAAACAGCAGGACGACTGATAAGATAAGAGGATTATAAGGTTGGCCAGCGACATAGTCCAAATTTTCAATTTTGACCCACTGTGTATTTGAGTTTGACACCTCTGGTTTAAAGTATCCGATAAGCCAGTACCTCTGCTCTCCTGAGGATGCTGGATCATCAGACCCATTCAGGTCCCTCTTACCTATTCCAGATGGACACCAGGCCGTACTCATTCTGCTCTCCGCTGCTGCTCTTCTTGCCGTTACTGCCGAGGACAGAAGGACGAACCATCCTTAACGGCTTCATGTGGTAGGTGCTGGCGTGATCGGCGATGTAGTTGTATAGCTGGTGAGCGGCAATGATCTCTGTGGCCACGGACAGTAGGCCCTGGTACACGTGGTTACGACCATACTTGGGGATGTCGGGGTGCTGAGAGATGAAAAGCTGAAGAAAACTTGCGAGATCGTAGCCCTGCCTTAGGGACATGCTGGATCCCAGCAGATACTGGTGGACGACTCGCAGGTGGAAATCGTAGCTGAAGGAGTGGACGTGCATCAAGTCCCGGACCTTGTCACACTCCTCTGTGAAGAGCATGGAGAGCTGCGGACAGAGAGGGTATTATACAATGTATGAAGGGGTAACATAACGGCTGAGGGACCTGACAAATGGGCTAATGCCCCGTGCCCACCGACATCTCCTTTGAAAGTGACCCAATATTCATGATAAAACACCTTTATAATCAATCTGTAAGACTTTGCTTTATGTGCTTTGTATGGATTCTGCTTTACTTTCAATCCTATACTCGACTCACATCCAAAGCTGTAGTTGTATACAGCATGCCCTGCTGTTACACATTGTGAGGCCCCATTCACATTACTCTTTTTGCCCCAGTTTGTTGTATTAGTCTGGATTACGTGAAAAATGTATCCCAGTTGATGCCATGGTGCGGCCTTATAGGGTTCTATATGGGAAGCATAGTCCCTATTGGAAAACGCTTGCTCTTTTTTCTAAACATTTTGGGCGTCATTTCCCAACACGCCAACGGCAGTCTTTTGGTCTATATTGCGCTAAAACCGCTTTTGACGCCATATTTTGGATGTAAATGAACTGTCACACACCAAAACTAGGCGCATTATATGCCGGGACCGACACATTGTAATGCTCCTAAAAATGATGCGCTGTGCGCCTCCATAACGAAGTGCGCCTATTGAGGCACAAAGCACATCATTACAAGTGTATATGTGTTAGGTGCATTTCACATTTTAGATGTGCTAGGCGCATTTCAAGTATGTGTTAGGCGCATTTCATATACTTGTAATGATAAGTAATGCGCCTCCGTGCGTGATGTGCCTCAATAGGGGCATTACATACACTTCTAATGATACGCTATGTGTTGCGACTTGCGCTAATCACTGCACATGGCATATCATTGGTAGAGTATGTAATGCACCTATCGAGGCACATCGAGCACGGAGGCGCATAGCTTATCACTACAAGTATATGAAATGCGCCTAACACATACTTGTAAAATGTCAAAGGCGCCTAACACATACACAATTGTAATGATGTGCTATGCATCTCAATAGACGCACTTCCTTATGGAGGCGCACAGCGCATCATTTTTAGGCGCATTATGTGTACTATGCAATGTATACCTGATGCCAGATTTTTGATAGGGTCGGACTCTCTGACGCACTTTACACTTATTTAATGCACCTAAAAACTGACGTAGCACCGCCAATTTTTGGACATCTCGCCCATATTCTTTGTGCATCACACACGTAAGCATGGTAGACCTATAGCGCAGTTTTCTCTATAGATGTCCATTGCGCCATTATGGCCCCTGTAGCGATACATTTTTTACGGTATCCTGACTGACATCACAAACTGGGTCAAGGAACGTGATTTGAATAGGGCCCAAGAGATGGAAATACAATACTGCATACAATGCAGCAGTCCAATCTGGGAAGAAAAAACTAAGTCGTCCCACAATGCACTGCAAGAACAAAAAGGAGATGTGGTGAATAGTGGCGATGACACCAAAGAGGCAGCTCTGGATGTAACTAGAGTACAAGGCTGGGCATGCACATTCGAGGTGCACGCTCAGCTTGGTAGACTGCTATTCCTTCCAGCTTCCCCATATACATGGAGGCTCGGCTAAGGGCCAGGGAGGGTTAGCTGCTACCCAAATTATTATTTTGCCAACAGCTAGCTTGTGTGTCCTGCTAACCTGGGCATCAGATGCCTTGTTAGCTGGTGCCAACACTGCAGGCTGCATTCTAATGAATATTGGGTCACCTTGAAGAAATTTAGGTGAGGGGAACACTTTATAATACCAAGCAACACCTGAGCCTCTTGTTTGTGCGGTCATATTGCCCATCACCGATCTATCACAGCAACCTCCTGTGGTTCCGAGGAATTCGATAAACACATGGAATAACCGTCACCGGGCCCCAGAGACCGCTGCCTGCGCCGCTTCCCCCTCTCAAGCAGCCAATATGGCAAATCCATCTTTTGCCATCTGTGTGAATAACCAAAATCTGCCCGACACCAACACCGAAACGATGCCCACAGCCCAGGGTTGAATAGGCAAAACCCATCCCGACGAGCTGCAACCCGCAAGGGGGAGGCACGGGAACCCCTGATATTGTGTAGAAGCGCAGTGTCACGCGAAAGGGTTAATGTGACAACACAGGACAGGGCCGGAGGACAGGCGGAGGGATGTAAGCGTGACAGGCGGCAGACACGACACAAACACTGCGCAGCATCGAGATCAGGGTGAGAGACGTGCGGGAGGAGGACAAAGCAACGGAGGCAGCGGTGAAGCGGGGGACGTACCGCGGACTCGGAGGCGCTCTCAGCGGTACTCCTGCAATGGGTTCGGATGGAGAGTGTACCCTGATAAGAGAGGACGGGAGACATGTACACAAGAGGAACACGCTGCAGCTACACCCAGACCAATGACAACACATCTGCAGCTTCCTGCAGAAAACCACCTTCAAGGAACGATCACTGTATAAAGCTTCACAACTGCTACAATGCGCTTCACTGGCTCACACCTACTTGCTGTCAGTGAATGGAACCATTCTTCTTTACATCCACGGGCTGAAAACCCGTCCTGTCCTAAGGATTTGTTCACATGGCGTTTTTGGATCCAATCTCAGATACATTTTGGATCCTAAAAAAAATCGCATCCAAAAACGCAGCGGCGATCGGATCCTAAACAGATCCAACACGTATCCAACATGCAGCTGTGTGTATGGCTGCGTGTTGGATGCAGCAGGATCGCACCCTATACTTTATTATATTGCTCCTGCTGTGTCTTTCGGACCAAGAATTGACATGTCAATTCTTAGAACGGATCCAAAAGACGGATCTGAAAGACGCAATGAGACACAGATCGGTGATCACTCGTCTTAACGCCGATGCGCGTCTTACATTGCGAACAGCGTAAAATCAATCTTAGATCGACGACAAAAACGCATTTAATAAAATTTGTTCACATGGACCCAACACATCGTGTGAACATACCCTAAGGGTATGTTCACACAACGTTTTGGATCCGTTTTTCACTAGAAGAAAAATGCATTGAAACCTGCATCTCAAAAACGTATCCAAAAATGCAGCAGCTGATGCTTTTTTGGAAGCATCTTGCATGCGGTTTTCCAATACTTCCATATATATATATATATATATATATATATATAATATTTATATATAATATATATATATATATATATATATATATATATTTATATATATATATATATACTATACATTATAATACAATTATATAATACATTCACACACACACATACACAGGTTGTAGTTTGAAAAGGTAGAATCTTTAGTGTAATATACTTTACCCTTAGGCTATGTTCACACGGCTTATTTCCGAACATATTTACATTGGATTGCCGATCGTAAATACGTTCTGAAATCAGTTGAAAATCAGTTGCAAATAAGTGCCACTAAGTGTGGCACGTATTTGTAACTGATTTCCCGACGGATTCAGCCATCTACAATCATATAGGTGGTGAATCCGTCCGAAAATAATTGACATGCACATTGTTTTTCCGTCCGATTGCCGTCGTCAATCCGCGGCGGCAATCCGGCACGGAAACTACGCGTCGTGTGAACGACGAGCCGTATTTTCTATTGAAATCAATAGAAAATAGGCTGTTACTTATTTCTGACTGATTTGCCGACGGATTGACGATCCGCGGCGAAATAAGCCGTGTGAACAAGGCCTTACATATGTATGTATGTAAGGGTATGGAATATACTAAATCGGCCCCTAGAGATCTCATTTGATCTAGAAGAACTGTTTGAACTTTAGTAACCTAATGACCTACTTTTTCACTTAGAGTGGAAAGTGGTTAAGTTGTAGTGTAAGAGGATGCCTAGTAGAGGGCGCTACAACAGCATTTTACATGTTTCAGAGGATGCCTAACAGAGGGCGCTATAACTGCAAACATTTTGAATGTGTTTCCTACAAAGCCTAATAGAGGGCGCTATAACAGCATTTTCACGTGTTTAATCTTATAAATCACTTTTTATATGTATTAAACTATATAAAAGCAGATTTTTAGTATAGAATGGGTGTTTATAGAAATTATAGACGTTTTTTAATAATAAATGTATTAATGTTTTAGATTCTTATAGAATGTTGAGTGGCTTCTGTATAATACTAAAACCACTCAACATTCTATAATAAACTAGTTATCTAAAACATTAATACATTTTTGGATTTTTTGGATTCCTTTTGGCTCCGAAAAACGGATCAAAAAACAGATCTGAAAAACGTGTGAACATACCCTAATACTACTCACAACTGAGGAAGTGTTACAACTGTATCTAGTCTGGACCATGCATTGTGATGTACAATGCAGCAGCCTGAAGTCTTTGGAGTATGTTCACACAGCGGGTTTGGACGCCGATTCTGGGCACGGATTCTGCATCCAGAATCTGCGTCCAATCCGGCTATAAACTAATTAGCACTGTACCTACATAAAATCAACGTCCGGAGGCGTTCTCTGAGACGTCTTACGCGCCAATAATAATAAATTACAGGAGGCAAAACTCTGCTTGCCGTAGTCTGGGTCGTTTCCTCGCTGACATTCTACGACGAATTTTCAACAAGGAAACAATGCTTTTTCAGTGCGGAAAAAGCCGTCGCATGAACTTGCCCCGACCAAAGATCCTCTTGACTGGATACAACTCTAGCAAATCCTTAGTTGTGAGACATATGAGGGATTTCCAGTCACTGAATGTAATCCGTGATTACTCCAGTTCACCGACATCAAGCAGTGATCTTGAAAAAGACCCGAAAAATTGAAACCAATCTATCAGCTGTAAGGTCAGGCTAGATACAATTGGATCTAGTTAAAAAAAATGTTTCCACTCATTGACAGCAAGGAGGAAGATGCACAAGAAGTTGCGATTTTGTTTTCTTTAAGGGGTTGTTTACACGGCTTTTTTGGATCTGTGTTGGATCTGAAAATCGCATCCAAAAACGCAGTGGCGATCAGATCCTAAACGGATCCAACATGCAGCTGCATGTTTGGATGTGTGTTGGATGCAGCAGGATCGCACCCTACAGTTTATTATAGGGCTTCTGCTGCGTCTTTTGGACCAAGAATTGACATGTCAATTCTTGGAACGGATCCGAAAGACGCAATGAGACACAGCGGAGATCACTCGTGGGAACGCCGATGCGTGTTTCATATTAAAAGCAATGTAAATCACGCTGCTCTTTATTAGATACGTGTTTGGGTCCGACAGACGAATCCAAACACGTATCTAAAAACTTATGTTCACACGGACCCAACACGCTGTGTAAACATACCTGTAATGGCAACCATGTAAAATTGAAAAAAAAAAAACCACATCTTAACCCATTGTGTAACGAAGTTCTTATTTAATTCTGCAAATGAAGGTGTTAAGGGACCGCACAATCCAATAATTAGCAGAAATGCAACAGTAACAAGCAATGGGCCCTGTGTAGAACAACTGTACAGCATTAACACTGCAGTGTTTCCAAATCAACCAATCAGAGCTAAGCTTTCATTTTTCCAGAACAGTGTAAAGAATGAAAGATGAGCTCTGATTGGTTGCTGCGAGCTCCGATTGGTTGCTGCGAGCCCCGATTGGTTGCTGCGAGCCCCGATTGGTTGCTGCGAGCCCCGATTGGTTGCTTTGGGCACCACAGACCGCGTTGCTGCTAGACAGTTTTTAGAAATGAGGACCAGAAGGTTTACCTGTAGTTTACACCTTGCGCTGAGCCGCCAATCACATCAACGTGCACGTTTACCGAACCGCCACTAAAGTCAACTCATATTTGGACACTTAAATAGCTGGTGATGTGCCGCCATACAATGTACAACATGCTGAGACCCTCCAGAGCAACTTACATCATATGTGACTGATATCAGCTGCTCCTCTTATAACGCTCCAGCACTGATATAACCTCCAGAGACATTTTCATCATATGTGACTGATATCAGCCGCTCCTCTTATAACGCTCCAGCACTGATATAACCCCAGAGACATTTCCATCATATGTGACTGATATCAGCTGCTCCTCTTATAACGCTCCAGCACTGATATAACTTCCAGACATTTACATCATATGTGACTGGTATCAGCCACTCATCTCTATAACGCTCCAGCACTGATATAACCCCCAGAGACACTTACATCATACATGACTGATATCAGCCTTAACAACTTAGCGGAGTTCCTAGCGTATCCTGGGCAGTTCGCTTTTCCTACATCAGCAGACTGTACAGTGCTTGGTGTAAAGATAACAATTTCCAAAATGCAAATCATCACATAATGTGAAGACACTGACAAGCAGGGGATGCTGGGAGACATTGTGCTGACAAACACTGATGCACAATTTGCCATGGGTTCTTTGTAAACACAAAGCCTATGTGATTTACCCATCCCAGAAAAGAAAAAAAAATATGTATCACCTATTATTCCCTGCAGAATAGTGAGTGCAGCTCTGGAGTATAATACAGGATGTAACTCAGGATCAGTACAGGATAAGTAATGTATGTACACAGTGACTGCACCAGCAGGATAGTGAGTGCAGCTCTGGAGTGTAATACAGGATGTAACTCAGGATCAGTACAGGATAAGTAATGTATGTACACAGTGACTGCACCAGCAGAATAGTGAGTGCAGCTCTGGAGTATAAGACAGGATGTAAATCAGGATCAGTACAGATAAGTAATGTATGTACACAGTGACTGCACCAGCAGAATAGTGAGTGCAGCTCTGGAGTATAAGACAGGATGTAACTCAGGATCAGTACAGGATAATAAGTAATGTACGTACACAGTGACTGCACCAGCAGAATAGTGAGTGCAGCTCTGGAGTATAATACAGGATGTAACTCAGGATCAGTACAGGATAAATAATGTATGTACACAGTGACTGCACCAGCAGAATAGTGAGTTCAGCTCTGGAGTATAATACAGAATGTAACTCAAGATCAGTACAGGATAAATAATGTATGTACACAGTGACTGCACCAGCAGAATAGTGAGTGCAGCTCTGGAGTATAATACAGGATGTAACTCAGGTTCAGTACAGGATAAGTAATGTAATGTATGCACACAGTGACTACCAGCAGAATAGTGAGTGCAGCTCTGGAGTATAATACAGGATGTAAAACAGGATCAGTACAGGATAATGTATGTATGTACACAGTGACTGCACCAGCAGAATAGTGAGTGCAGCTCTGGAGTATAATACAGGATATAACTCAGGATCAGTACAGGATAAGTAAAGTAATTTATGACACAGTGACGACACCAGCAGAATAGTGAGTGCAGCTCTGGAGGTATACAGGATGTACTCAGTTCAGCACAGGATAAGTAAAGAACATGTACACAGTGACTGCACAGAATAGTGAGTGCACTCTGGGATATACGGATGTAACTCAGGATCAGTACAAGATTAGTAAGGTATGTACACAGTGACTGCACCAGCAGAATAGTAAGTGCAGCTCTGGAGTATAATCCAGGATAAAACTCAGGATCAGTACAGGATAAGTAATGTATGTACACAGTGACTGCACCCGCAGAATAGTGAGTGCAGCTCTGGAGTATAATACAGGATTTAACTCAGGATCAGTACAGAATTAGTAATGTATGTGCACATACTGCTACCAGCAGAATAGTGAGTCAGCTCTGAGTATAATACAGGATGTAACTCAGATCAGTACAGAAAAGTATGTATGTAACATACGCACCACAGAAAGTGAGTGCAGCTCTCGAGTATAAACGATGTACTCAGGATCTACAGATGAGTAATGTAATGTATGTACACAGTGACTGCACCAGCAGAATAGTGAGTGCAGCTCTGGAGGTAATTACAGGATGTAACTCAGGATCAGTACAGGATGAGTAATTAATGTATGTAGACATTGACTGCACCAGCAGAATAGTGAGTGCAGCTCTGGAGTATAATACAGGATGCAACTCAGGATCAGTAAAGGATAAGTAAGGTATGTACACAGTGACTGCACCAGCAGAATAGTGAGTGCAGCTCTGGAGTATAATACATGGTGTAACTCAGGATCAGTACAGGATAAGTAATGTATGTACACAGTGACTGCACCAGCAGAATAGTGAGTGCAGCTCTGGAGTATAATACAGGATGTAACTCAGGATCAGTACAGGATGAGTAATGTAATGTATGTAGACAGTGACTGCACCAGCAGAATAGTGAGTGCAGAATCTTACTATAATTATGTGAGAAGCAATGTCATGCACAGTATGCATACAGTGACTCCATTTTTCACAAACCCTTCTATGTATAACCTGCAATATCATCATTAGAGCTGGATAAAGAATTTAATTTTGTAAATCAGCAATTTCTCGTCTGTTCCTAATCTGTTACCTAAATTTCATTTTACATCCCGCACTGAACATTGTTACATTAATTAAGAGCTAATAAATCCCTTGTGTAGATCTCTGTCCATAGAGCGATAATCAACAGGGCCAATTAACCGTGATTACAACATCTGTGTAGCGGGAGTAGATGTGCCTGAGATCACTGGCGATGGGAGCGAAACCTCCAGAAGCATAAAGCGGCACCCTGTTCCTTGTTATCTGTAAGGCAGGATCTCTGAAAGGAGAGAAACATTTGGCCACCTGGATCTGCTGACTCCCCGATACCACCCATGAGAATCACACTTCAATATTACAATGCTTCTACTTATTCACCTGCTTCAATTTCTAGGCCACTCTCGGTTAAGAAGCCAGTATAACATGACGGGCATAAAGTTACAGTGGAAAATATGTCACCAATGCCAATATATCCTATCCATTTACTATAGAGCAGTGATATCACTCAGAATACAGCCTATCCATTCACTAGTGACATCACTCAGAATACAGCCTATCCATTCACTACAGACCAGTGACATCACTGAGAATACAGCCTATCCATTCACTAGAAACCGGTGACATCACTGAGAATACAGCCTATCCATTCACTAGAGAGCAGTGACATCACTGAGAATACAGCCTATCCATTCACTAGAGACCAGTGACATCACTGAGAATACAGCCTATCCATTCACTAGAGACATCACTGAGAATACAGCCTATCCATGCACTAGAGACCAGTGACATCACTGAGAATACAGCCTATCCATTCACTAGAGACCAGTGACATCACTGAGAATACAGCCTATCCATTCACTAGAGAGCAGTGACATCACTGAGAATACAGCCTATCCATTCACTAGAGACCAGTGACATCACTGAGAATACAGCCTATCCATTCACTAGAGACCAGTGACATCACTGAGAATACAGCCTATCCATTCACTAGAGACATCACTGAGAATACAGCCTATCCATTCACTACAGACCAGTGACATCACTGAGAATACAGCCTATCCATTCACTAGAAACCGGTGACATCACTGAGAATACAACCTATCCATTCACTAGAGAGCAGTGACATCACTGAGAATACGGCCTATCCATTCACTAGAGACCTGTGACATCACTGAGCATACAGCCTATCCATTCACTAGAGACCAGTGACATCTCTGAGAATACAGCCTATCCATTCACTAGAGACCAGTGACATCTCTGAGAATACAGCCTATCCATTCACTAGAGACCAGTGACATCACTGAGAATACAACCTATCCATTCAGTAGAGACCAGTGACATCACTGAGAATACAGCCTATCCATTCACTAGAGACCGGTGACATCACTGAGAATACAGCCTATCCATTCACTAGAGACATCACTGAGAATACAGCCTATCCATTCACTAGAGACATCACTGAGAATACAGCCTATCCATTCACTAGAGAGCAGTGACATCACTGAGAATACAGCCTATCCATTCACTAGAGAGCAGTGACATCACTGAGAATACAGCCTATCCATTCACTAGAGAGCAGTGACATCACTGAGAATACAGCCTATCCATTCACTAGAGACCAGTGACATCACTGAGAATACAGCCTATCCATTCACTAGAGAGCAGTGACATCACTGAGAATACAGCCTATCCATTCACTAGAGAGCAGTGACATCACTGAGAATACAGGCCTATCCATTCACTAGAGACCAGTGACATCACTGAGAATACAGCTATCCATTCACTAGAGACCGTGACATCATTGAGAATACAGCCTATCCATTCACTATAGACATCACTGAGAATACAGCTATCCGTTCACTAGAAACCGGAACATCACTGAGATTACAACCTATCCATTCACTAAAGAGCAGTGACATCACTGAGAATACAGCCTATCCATTCACTAGAGACCAGTGACATCACTGAGAATACAGCCTATCCATTCACTAGAGACATCACTGAGAAAACAGCCTATCCATTCACTACAGACCAGTGACATCACTGGAATACAGCCTATCCATTTACTAGAGACAATGACATCACTGAGAATACAGCTATCCATTCACTAGAAACCGGTGACATCACTGAGAATACAACCTATCCATTCCCGAGAGAGCAGTGACATCACTGAGAATACAGTCTATCCATTCACTAGAGACCAGTGACATCATTGAGAATACAGCTTATCCATTCACTAGAGACCAGTGACATCACTGAGAATACAGCCTATCCATTCACTAGAGACATGACATCACTGAGAATACAACCTATCCATTCACTAGAGACATCACTGAGAATACACCTATCCATTCACTAGAGACATCACTGAGAATACAGCCTATCCATTCACTAGAGACCAGTGACATCTCTGAGAATACAGCCTATCCATTCACTTAGAGACCATGTACATCACTGAGAATACAGCTATCCATTCACTAGAGACCAGTGACACCCTCTGAGAATATAGCCTATCCATTCACTAGAGACCAGTGACATCACTGAGAATACAGCCTATCCATTCACTAGAAACCGGTGACATCACTGAGAATACAGCCTATCCATTCACTAGAGACCAGTGACATCTCTGAGAATACAGCCTATCCATTCACTAGAGACCAGTGACATCACTGAGAATACAGCCTATCCATTCACTAGAGAGCAGTGGGGGCATCACTGAGAATGAGGACCACCGCCTGTAACAGATACATATTGCATGTCTATCTCGTAAGCAGTGGGTATTTGTCCTGTACCTGGGAGTTGACCGACTGGCCCATTGGTATACGGGAACACTCCAGAGCGTACTGCTTCACACAGAAGTAACATCCCTGTGGGACAGAGACAAACCATCAGAACAGTGACACCGGCACCATTGAACCCAATATTTGCAGTCACGTTCCACATTATAACCTGAAAGGCGAGTTCCATCAGCACAATCCCTCCAGGCAGCGCCCTCTGCAGGTGGTACGTGGTCACTGCGGAACTTGTAGTCTGCTGGAAATAGATGCAATAGATATGTCTAGTTTTCTAGATGCACTCGTACTTCCGCATATATGCCCTAGAAAGCACCCTACAGAGCACCCTATACCCAGTGCCCTGACAGCAGGATATTAGTGCACCCATTACATCTGCATCATGCAGTCCTACAATGGAAACCCTTCAGCTATCCTCCTTCCTCTCCAGTTACTACTTACCTTAGGACTGCCCTCGTTTTTGGGTTTCGATGCTCTGTTCTCTGGGGCCAGTGAGACCACAGCTCTGATCCGCGCCATGCTGCAGTAAAAAAAAAAAATAAAAAAAATGAAAATGAGCCCGCTACTTACTCAATGGGGTTCTCTCTCAGCAGCTGCCCGGAAGATAGCGGTGCCCCGTCAGCTGTCTCATACTGCCCAAACCGCGGGAAACATGAAATAGCCACAGGCTTCCTCAACACAATAACCTGCTTCACTCTGAAATACAGCAGCATTTTAGGGAAGCCACGATTTGAAACCGAGCCAGGCATAGGGGGGTGCATACTAGCCTAAGCAGAGGAGCCCAATGTGCAACTTCTCCCTCTCAGCTCTATGAGACATAGATTTATATGGTTTGGAGCAGGGTTTCGGGAAAAAGAGCAAGAGTAGATCTTAATGGGACTCCAAAGAGACAGCGAAAGTCCTGTTTACCTCACCCACGTACAGTAATAGACAGCGTTCCCAGTATCAGTGTGTGCACAAAGCAAACTGTCAATCACTGAAAGCAGGGCAGGGCAAGCAGGATATTTCTTTTAGGACTCCTGTAAGGATTTACTTTGCTTTTTACTCAGAAACCCTCCTCTAAATCATATAACCCCATATAACAGAGCTCAGCTCCTCTCCTCTAAATCATATAACCCCATATAACAGAGCTCAGCTTCTCTCCTCTATCATATAACCCTATATATCACAGAGCTCAGCTTCTCTCCTCTATCATATAACCCAATATATTACAGAGCTCAGCTCCTCTCCCTCTATTATATAACCCTATATATCACAGAGCCCAGCTCCTCTCCTCTATCATATAACCCTATATATCAGAGTTCAGCTTCTCTCCTCTATCATATAACCCTATATATCACAGAGCTCAGCTCCTCTCCCTCTATCATATAACCACCTATTTAATATACCTATAATCAGAGCTCAGCTCCTCTCCTCTATCATATAACCTATATATAACAGAATTCAGCTTCTCTCCCCTATCATATAACCCTATAGATCACAGAGCTCAGCTTCTCTACCTCTATCATATAACCCTATATATATATAAAACAGAATTCAGCTTCTCTCCCCCATCATATAACCCTATATATCACAGAGGTCAGCTTCTCTCCTTCTATCATATAACCCTATATATCACAGAGCTCAGCTTCTCTCCTCTATCATATAACCCTATATATCTATGCTATAGAAGCTATTGAGAAACCTTATCGGGGAGGCAATTGGATAGGAAAGTTAAGGCAGAGAGAAGCATATTGGATACTCAAATTAAACACTAGGGCACCGCTGGGATTAAACTATAGGAGCGATTTGTTTCTGATACATTAATAGGTGTCTTATATTTCTCTATTTATCCATTTATTTAGCTTCCGAGAATACTGCCTTGCTATTGGTGGTGACGTCACAATCATGTCATCCTCATGAAAGGAGCTGATTGGTTACAATATGTTTTTAAATAGTGTAAGTTACACTTTTTAATCAGTCGTGAACAAGGGCGAGTGTAGCCCGAAACGCATTGGCTGTTTCCAGCCCTTTCTTTTACCGTGTTTGTACCGCTGCTGTAGGAATTTATTAAATAAAGTTTACTCATTCAAAATAGCAGGAGTGCCGGATTTGGGTGTTTCTCGCTAAGCACGCAGCTCAGATGAGCGAAGAGCTGGTGTACACAAGAAGTGATTAACCCTATATATCCCAGAGCTCATCTCCTCCCCTCTATCGTATAACTCTATATATCAGAGCTCAGCTCCTCCCCTCCATCATATAACTCTATATATCACCGAGCTCAGCTTCTCTCCCTCTATCATATAACCTTATATATCACAGAGCTCAGCTTCTCTCCTATATCATATAACCCTATATATCACAGAGCTCAGCTCCTCTCCTCTATCATATATCCCTATATATCACAGAGCTTAGCTTCTCTCCTCTATCATATAACCCTATATATCACAGACCTCGGCTTTGTAATGCGCCTGATATTGGATTGCGCCTGGTTAAAAAAAAGAGCGAAAGGGCTGCGCTAGTTTTTGGGCTAAAAAGATGCCAGACTTCTGGCGCAGCCCCAGTCATACATGTCGCCCCTAGTGAGAAGATAGGACATGTCAGAATGCAAATCACTAAAGCAACATCTGTGCAGACACAGCAAGCAGGGAATGCGTTGATGCCTGCAGAATAGTGAATGTAGCTAGAGTAGAAAACACAATGTATTTCCTAAATCCAACCCATTTTTGAGCCAGAAAATGTGTCTTCCACTGTAAAGGATGATGTCTGTGCAATGTCTCATTGGTCAGGGGGCAGTCACGTGATGGACACTCACCTGCGAGCGGGGGAGGCAGGGCGCAGCTGCACCAGTATAAATCCGGTGCTCTGCAGGTACTGAATGTATTGCTGCATAAACGCAGTGCACAGTTCCTGCAGCCAGGGCTCTTCTTTAGCTTTACTAGGGGGCATGTCTGCTGAATCACAACTGTGACTACGATCTCTGCCGGATGTGCCCGAGTCATTAGATCGGTGTCTCTTCTAGAAGAAATAAGTACATGTTGTCTGTAGATTTATCAAATAATCATCCTATCTACAAGCTCTGCCTGTTAAAGGGGCTATCCTTTATATTGTTTCTATTTATTATGTATATCATAGGAAATAAAACAATTTTCTAAAATCATGCATTTAAAATACTGCTCCTGTTCCTCTTTTAAACCAATGTAGTGGGCCCCTTTCTAGAAATACGGAAAAAAAAAGGTACAGCCCAAATTTTTGTTCAAAGTAACGGAATAAAAATGGCGTCAGTCATGTGACCACCTGGCATTCAGTTAGTAACAGGATTACAGTACATCTATGGGGTAAGAGAATAGGAATACGGTAGTGGAATAAGAAAATGGTCTCGCTTGCACAGTTCTCCCTGCTCTGCAGGTAGTAACACTGGAGAAGTTCTTGAAAGCATGAAGGGTATGCTCATGCACCATAGAGGATTCCACTTGATGTAGTTAAAACTTTGTCTTAGGGTATGTTCACACGGCTTATTGCGGTGTGTATAGTATGCGCCGCAATACGCCGTGTGTTTTGGAACCATGCGCTGATCAGCGCGTAATTCTAAAGCACGGACATGCATTGTCAGCAGCGCGTAAGCGCCACTAACAATTGACATGTCAATTCTCCACCCGTGCGTACAATGCTATCGTATTGTACGTGCAGGGAGACGACGCGTAATCTATAGCTCTCTATGAGAGCTATGAATTAGCGTAATTGCGGCGCAAATTTCGCCACGTATAATGCGCAATACGTGCCGAAATGTGCGCCAAAATACGCGCAAATTTAAGCCATGTGAACCCTTATTTCATGTGTTAATGATGGTCCAACCCAGTAGGCGTATGTTGGTTTTTAAAATGAACACACAAACTTGAAGCAGGCAGCAACGAATACGGGCTACTGCCTGAAACGCGTCTGCTGATGCTGGTATTTGTGGTGCTATGATATTGTTGCACTTTTTAAATTTGAAAAAAATAAAGACGACAAAGTTTTAACAACATCAAGTGTAATCCTTTATGGAGCTGGAGCATACCCTTCATGCTCTCAAGATTGCGAAGACGCTCTGCGGGTCCATAGAGTTTTGCTGCCGTGCACCAACGCCTAGAAGACAAAGAGGTCTGTACAGGTGTACTTTTATAAATCTGGAGACGTTCTGCTCTTTATTAACCGACTGTTACATACAGGTACTCTGTGGTAGCCATTACTATGGACAGGAATGTGGGCTATAGCATATTGTTTCTAGATAGGGGCCAACTGCATTGTAATTTATGAGCATTAGAAAATTGTATACATAATAAGTAAACACATTATTAAGGTATTATTAAGTGAACAACCCCTTTAAGGAGTTATAGAACTACAAGTATCAGCAAAGATTGTAGTATTTCACAGGTTTCAGGAACTACAACCCACCTTTCCTTCACCTCTGCCCTGGTCATTCTGGACTTGAGCTTTAAAAGATGGATCAAAAAGCAGAGGGGTAGCACAGTAATGGACCAGCCGGGCTGACTGCTTCAGGGTATCGAGGTCTGCAGCCTGCATGCACAGATGGAAAATACTTAGGAACTGAAAATAACTGCAGAAGCAACAACAGGTGTGCTCGTAGGAATATATACAAATCAGACTTCCACTATTCTAGGTAAAGGACATGGCAGCCAGCTGCTTCACTTAGTTTAACAACATTGAGCAACAGATGTAATTTGGACACAGATCTCACATCCAGCCAGGGCTGTGGAGTCGGCAAGCCGAAGCCCCGACTCAGACTCCTCAATTTCCCAAACCTCCGACTCCGACTCCTGACTCCCTCATACATGGCGCATGTTTAAGTGATAACTTTACTATAGTAAAATGGTAACATCTGGCTTTTTATCACTTTATGATACAATAATCAAGCTATTAAGGTAGAACAGACACTGACAAGCAAAAGGATAATAATGTTCTGATCTTTTGAATGTGTAGAAGAGATCTGGGATCAGATTTTGGTCAAGATATCTGATTCAGAGCTCAGAAGGATTCAGACAGAGCTGAAAACCAAAGGCAGATTTCCCAAATACTAACAAAATAATACAAATTAACATTTTGATTTTTAGGAGCAAACAGTAACAATGCAGTTACAGGAAAGAATCTGCAGTACTAAGCAGATGCTAAATACTTGCAAGTCACATTTATGTATAAGATAGGTAAGATGACTGTATATAAAATTGCTCTTTGCATTGCATCAAACTAACTGGACCGACTTATTATATATTTTGGGAGTCAGAGTCGGTCCATTTTATGACGACTCTGACTCTGGCATCCAAAAAACGAATCCTGGGTAAGAGGGGAGTACAAAACCGCTTTTATTTCTCCATTAACCTAAAGGCCGAACGCCTGAAAAGTTTGTTAATGACCAGAAATTTTTTTTGTTTTTGCCTTCTTGCGTTCAACATTAGTAACTTTTTTATTTTTTCACTTATGCACTTGCATGAGGGCTCGATTTATTCGAGACAAGTTGTACTTTATGAGGGAATAGTTTAAATTCGCTTATAAATGATTGCAGAATTTTTTTAGTTTTTTTTTTTTTTTACATTTTTTTTTAGTTTTTTTTTTTTACACCACTCATATTTCACACTTAACTTGTTATATTAATTTTACAGGTTATTACGGTCGTGTGAATACCTAATGTGTAGGTTTTTTTTTTGTGTGTAATATATGCACAATTATTTTTTATTAAATATTTTATTTTATTATTTATTTTTTTTACACACTTTTTTCTGTTTTTTTTTTACTTTTTTTTTTAAATCCCATGAAGGGAGAACTGTTTTACAATTTTTTTTTTTTTTTTTTAAACACTTAGTAATGTATTAGCATATTCATATATGCTAATACATTCTAATGTGTCACTTTGACACAGGCAGTGATCTGGACAGCACACAGTGCGTCCAGGTCCCTGGCTTGTTACACAGACAGCTCTGGGGCCACGCTAGGTCCCCAGAGCTGACTGTGCAGTCGTTCCCCGGGCTCTGTCGGGTCACCGGGTGTTCGGATCACCCGACAGAGCAGGGGAACCCTTTGATTGCGCTGCAATAACGCACCACCGCAATCAAAGGGTTAAAGCATCGGGTTGCGGAGGTTTCCTCCGCTCCCCGATGCTTGCAGGGGATGCTCTGGGATCGGGGCTGTGTAGTACAGCCCCGATCCCAGCGCAGCTGCGGCACCTGGGCGCCGCAAACTCCGATGTCTGCAGCGACTACTAAAGACATCGCTTCAGACGAACGACCTGAAATGCCCGCCGTCTAAAGACGGTGGGCGGTCGTTAAGGAGTTAAAAGACAGGTATGTTCTCCAAAACCTTTAGTCGTGTCTAGTCTGACGCGTTTCGGTTCTTGACCTTATTGACAATAAATAAGGTCAAGAACCAAAACCTGTCAGATTAGACACCACTAAAGGTTCTGGAGAACATACCTGTCTTTTAATGGAGAAATAAGAGCTGAGTTTTATACTTGCCCCTTGTCTAGGATTCGCTTTTTCGATGCTGGATATCACAAGTCTGCAGATGTAATCAAATTGGTGGAACTTTGCAACTGATCCGTGCATCCCATCTGTGACGATTCCTCTGGTGAAAAGGACTGGTGAGCGGACTCTTTGATAATGAACAGATCTCATGGTATGTCAGTTATATTGCAGTGCAGCTGTGTTTTTGGAATGGTACACACATTGTCTAAAGAGTGAAATGTGGTACCGTACTGTACTCAGAAGTACAGCGTGCCCAGGTAGGACCATACACTGCTGAAACCAGAGCTCTCAAAACACCTGATATGAGGTTAGAAAATGTTCCTTTAATAAATGTGACAATAAATTTGTGCAAATGTGCACTAACTGGGAGCTAACACACCGCGCTGTATACAGAAATATATGTTATGTTATTAGGTTGCTGGCATATCAAGTCCTGTAGTGAAAGTTAGTTGACAAAAGGCGACATGTCCAAAAATTGGCAGCGCCGCAGCAAATTTCAGGCGCATGAAATCAGTGTAAAATGCACCTGAAAGTAAGATCCTTTCAAAAATCTGGTGTCTTCTATACTTTGCATAGTAAACTTAAGGCGCCTTTTTAGGCGTATTGCGCCTAAAACGGCGCATTATGCAAATCGCACGTGCATTGTGTATCATTAATAGGCACACTGCGTTATGGAGGCGCACAGAACATCATTGCTACTATATTTAATGCGCCTTTTTAGGCGCATTACAATGTGTTGTGCCCGGCGTATAATGCGCCTAGTTTTGGTGTGCGACAGTTCTTTTACATCGAGAATATGGCGTCAAAATTGTTTTTGGCGCAAAATAGACCACAAAAACGTCACTTGCGTATTGGGACATGTCGCCATTAGTATCCAGGAGGACGGGGGATGATATGTTTCACTCACACTGATCGGCATGTTAGACTGCGCTGATCTCTGCTGCCAGGTCACAAACAGATTTTCAATCTTCAGCTGTTTCTCCACTTCTATAAAAAGATAAAAATTATGAGATGAAGGCTGGAGACCAAACACTGAACCCTCCAAGGATATGCTTGATTAAATTCAGGACAGACACTCAGAATGACTTGACAGAGCGGCTAAATGAAGACCAAGCCTCATTTATATACAACCCCTTTAGGCTAGCGCTCCACAGTGACTTACATTATATAACCTACATTGTGCAACAAACACAAGAATTATGACATTTTTCACACTGAGAAAGGTCGTCCGGCGGTAGCAGTAATCCCTGACTTTACAGTAACTAAATGTCTCCATGGAGCCATAGCCTTAAACCTGTTATAATCATTGAATAGCTTAATTCTGCTTTCCCTTCTCACCTCTTCTTTCAGTACTTTTAATTTCTAGAAACTGAGCTCCGTGGCGGGAGACTGTGTCCACCTCCGGGGAAAGATGCATCGGTTTCACAGGTATAACGTCCCTGAGAACTTCATCAAAAGGCACAATGTCTGGAGGAAAGTGCAAGGACGGGAGGCTGCGGCCAGAGGTTCCCAGCCGCGTCTGCTCCTTGTAAGGAGGTGGTGTGGGACTCTTAATAAGAGCATCAACCTCTAAGGTGGAATTTAGGAATGGGTTGGGATCCTGGAAAGAAGAAGAAGAAACACAAAATGAATTAATATCTGCTCGATGCATGAACAGCTTAAAGGGGTTGTCTCACTACAAAGGTTGCTTTTTAATGTTAAAAATCTTGCAAAAACAAGTCACTATGCAATATATGTCCATTAACAGTGTCCTACCTAATCCTAGATATCCCCTCTTGTATGGGCTGGATAACGTCCTCAGGTCACAAACCTGTTCAATCTCTCCCGATAGGCTGCCAGCACTGGTGGCTATAGCTACAGACCTGTTCAATCTCTCCTGATAGGCTGCCAGCACTGGTTGCTATAGCTACAGACCTGGCTTCTACTGCAGCATAGTAGAAGACTGTAAACACGCCCCTGAATTCAAAATGAAACCAAGAAAAAAGGACTGTGGTAACATGAATCAATGTAGTGAGACAACCCCTTTAAAGAGACCAGTCTAGTGTTAATAAAACAATCACTGTATAATAAAAAGTTCATTTTTAAAGCTCTCTACTTTCTGTCCACAAGTCATTAAGATGTTCCAGTCCACTGTTATAATGCTGTGTAAGCCAGACTAGGGGAGTACAGGCTTCAGCCTCTGAATGTACATAATGAATGTTTAAAGTCACCAACAGCAAGCGGAGATCCCAAGAATGATGAATTGAAAGTCAATGACAAAATTTCTGAAATTGTTCCATACTTAAAGGGATTTTCTCACTACAAAGATTAGCTTTTAACCTAAAGGGACAGTGAAATGAAGACTTTTTCTAAATATATTGGTCAATAGATTTTACTTAAGTCATGAGATAAGTGTTTTTATGTGCTCTGAGTGCACACAGGTTTCTATGGTTACCTGCATACCAGACAGACATCTGTTATCAGATCAGCTGAGAGCAGGGATGTCTTATCTGATTAAGGGTATGTTCACAGGGCTTAATTGTGGGGCGTACTGTACCCCGCAATTACGCTGGGTGTTCACGGAGTCCTGCTGATCGGCGCATATTCACGCGATGCGGGGTGCCAGCAGCACGCCGGCTCCATAGGCTGTCGTTACTCGCGGCGCGAAAGCGTCGTGAATAACTTACATATCATTTATCTCCCCGCTCGTACATTACGTTGGTATTGTACGCTCGGGGAGAGGAGGCGTAATCCATAGTTCTCTATGAGAACTGTGAATTAGCGTAATGATTGGGGCGCATTTCGCTCGTAATAGATCGCAGTAAGCCGCGAAATACGTGGCAAAATGCACCAAAATAAGCCGTGTGAACATACCCTGAGAGCAGGGAGTTAAGTCACCCCACTGAAGAGCGAAGAACTAAGCAAACTAGTTATATCTAACAAGATTAACTTTACTAAACAAAAGGTACAGGTGTTGGGAGGACTGAAAAGCATAGCTTTATCTGTAATCTTGTTAGAGATGATAACCTCCTGCACTGTTAGAGTAATAGCTCGCTAGAAATTCAATATGCTAATCACCGCTGTAGAACGACCCACAGCCTGAGGAGACCAAGTGCAAAACTGCTAAAGGTCAGTAGAACAGCATGGTGAGAGAACCCCTTAAAAGTGCGCTCCTATCTCAGACATCTATTGAATATCAATATGCCCTAAATGTCATATATAAAACTAAATGACCAGCTTCACATCCAGAAAGTCCAATTCATGGATTAAAATGTCTCCATTTTATCATTGAAATCCATAAAAAATCCAAATCCCAAATATTTTTTTCCACATTAGCTTGGGATTTATATTTTTAATGGATTCCAATAATAAAATGGAGAAACTGTAATCAATTAATTAGACTGTCTGGATACAAGTCTGGTCATATCGTTTTATGTCCACTGTTTGAAGTATGGCTTAGCCTCACCGCGCTCCATCCAACGAACAGTTATATTGTATGGAGGAAGTTGACTATTTTTGTTGTTCTCTTATTCAGTACTAAATGTCTGATAAGTGCGGGTCCGACTGCTCCCCGTTATGCATGGAGATTCTTAGATGCCCGTTCTGAATAAAGGTGCAGGTCCTGTCAAAAAGTAGCTCGCACCTATGAGCCATTTAGGGCGATGGATGATTTTTGGCGCCCAGAAACCACTTGTAGTGGGCCCTATAGTAGTGTAGACTGGGCCTGAATCTATGAACCTGTTCTACTGCGGGGCATAGATTAGACGCATTCTAGCACAAAACCGACAATTCAGGCTCCGGTAAACCAGTTTTATAATGGTTTACCTGTTCCAGCAGTAATGCGCCTGGAATTGCCGCACTGAAGCAACAAATGTATACGGTTGTAGTGTGACACACCTCCAGCACGCCCCCCGATCTCAGGCGCATAACAAAATACCCTTTCGGCGTTTTAAACATAAAGGGTGACATGTATGAACGGGGCTGTGTCAGATATCTAGTGCCTTTTCAGCCCAATATCAGGCGCAGACCTGTTCATACATTTTTAAATCTCCCGCACGCCACTCTCGGGCGCATTACATGGGGCACACTAGAAACGTAGCAAAGCTACAGATTTATAGCTTCGCTACGGCATTTCTAGGTGCATTACAGTCGGAACAGGTAAACCACTTTGAAAGTGGTTTACCTGATCCAGAAATGTCGCCCTAGTGCTGGAATGTGCCCGACTTATGACCTGCTGTAGAGCGGGTTCATAAATCAGGCGCATTCTATGCCAGTATAATGCGCATAAAATTTGGTGTCAACGGCAAATTTCATGCATGTCGCCCAAAATCTTCCACAATCAAAAGAGCTGCCTTATCATAAACTGCACATTTTGTACACAGATGTTACCTGCTTCCTCTCCTCGTGCCACGGGGTGTCTGAAAAGCAGTAGTGATGAAAGAGTCCCAACTTCTGACTCAAAAGACAATGTACAACATGAGCCCGAGCATTCTGCCACTGGATCAGACGCACCAGGGAGCGGCTCAGGGACGCGCCCAAGTCTGAAGACCAGTTATATGTGTACAGGTTCAGCTGATCATGTAGAAAAATAAAAATGTAAATCCAGCAGTCAGAGGAAAGGTCACAAAACACAAAGATCAACTTACAAAAGGCATTTCCTGAAGCGTTACCTTTTTGTCCTGGATGTGAATTATTAGGAACCTTTGTCGAGGAACCAATCCACGTGGGGATGAAGAAAGATCCAGAGGTCTCTCAGAGTCCAACTCCATGGCCTCAAAACGCTGGAATCCTTTTTGAGCTGTGAGCAGAAAAATTATCCATAAGAGTAAATAGTGGACATTTTTAGGTCATGTTAAAAAATATTCCTGGAACTCTTCATATGGAAACCATGTGTGGCTTTACATGCTGCAGCCAGCTCTATTGAAATTAATGGGAAAATACTAGAGCAAATCCACAAAGAGAGCAGAAAGTCTTGGTAAAGGAATGGTTATTTTTGTCACAAGATTATCCAGAAATAACGCTCAGCAAACTGATATTTGTCTGCAGTGGCCAAATACCTCAAAACCCAAGCTTTGATGGTGATATTGTGAAGTGTGAATTTCATCCTCTGCAGTCAGTCACCTTTAGACTAAGTCTACACAGCACTGGTTTTTGGTCGGATTTCATTGGATTTAATATTTAGAATCCGCCGAAAATCTGACTGTAACCAGTGCCCCATAGACAGCAATAGAAAATCTGAGCTATAGTCTACACAGCACTAATTTTTTCCGTCCAGTTTGGAAATCAACCAGATTCCGGTGTATTTTAAAACCTGCCCTATCTTCCGTCGGATGCCCGTACAGTCAATGTACTGGGCCGGCGGGAAATCCGAAAATCGACTGCGATTTTTAGCGCAAACCCGCAGTAACGGTGATGTTAAAATGCCACCAAATTTTGGACAGCATTTTAACATTGCTGTGTAGACATAGCCATAGTTCCTAGCTATACAAAAACCCTTCTAAAACCTAATAAGTAACTGCCGTAAGTTACATCTAAAAGCCCCTGTAGTGTTTCCAGACAATGTTACATGGTTTTCTTGCAATCAAATTTTGCAAGCTTTATGATATCTGAGTGATAAAAATCCAGCCCATGAACGGCATAAATTCAGCAGTATGGGTATGTTCACACGGGGTAATTTCGGCACACATTCGCCGCGTATTTATGCTTTAATACAGGGAAATGCGCAACGAAATTACGGTAATCCATAGTTCTCATAGAGAACTATGGATTACGCCTCCTCTCCCCGCTGGTACAATACGATCGGATTGTACGCACAGGGAGATAAGTGACAAGTCAATTACTTGCGGCAAATACGCGCCGCGAGCAATGAATGTCAATACGGCTGGTGGGCTGCCGGCCCCCCCACGCCGCAGGAGTACGCGCGTATCAGCGTGAGCTCCCAAAAGACACGATGTACTATACGCGCCGCAGTACATCGTGTGAACATACCCTTACACAGATATTGATTGTGGGACATCCTCTGTAATTCCACGCTGGTAGAAACGGCAACAGTCAAGATGTGGACATTAATAATTTGGATACAGCAATGAATTAGGCAATGCACCAGAGGACAGGAACCGTTTCAAAAGTAAAACCAATCATGCAAGCAACAATGTGGATCTGATCCTATTAGAGCAAGTAAGAAAAAAATGTATAATGGGGAAAAAAAAAAAAAAGTATTGTAGCCTTAGATTGCACTACATGTTTTTCACAGACCGGACTTATGTTTATGGCTACAGTAAAGCACACCTCTAGTGATAAATAAAAGCTCTTATCCTCATGTGCAAGTCCCACATTGAGATTTTCTCTTCAAAGTTCCCCATTAAGTACAAACTAGTTCTTCATCCTAAATCACTAACAGGGAGTAGTTAAAGGGGTTGTCTCACTACATTGATTTATCTCACCTCAGTTCTGTTTTCTTGGTTTCATTTTAATTCAGGGGCGTGTTTACTGGCTTCCACTAGGCTGCAGTAGAAGCCAGGTCTGTAGCTATAGCAAACCAGTGCTGGCAGCCTATCAGGAGAGAACAAACAGGTCTGTAACTATAGCAACCATGCTGGCAGCCTATCAGGAGATCAACAGTCTGTAACTATAGCAACAGTGCTGGCAGCCTATCAGGAGAGAACAAACAGGTCTGTAGCTATAATGACCTGAGAAGCTGATGCAGCCCATACAGAGGAGATATCTAGGAATAGGTAGGACACCGTTAATGGACACATATTGCAAAGTGACTTGTTTTTGCAAGATCTTTAACATAAAAAGCAATCCTTGTAGTGAGGCAACCCCTTTAAACCTTGTCTGCTATGTTACAATTACAGTGGAGTAGCAGCCCAGTCCTGGCCACTATGTCTAGAAGTCTGCTAGCCCATTTTACACTGCTTGAATTAGTGTTGAGACTGCTAGGAGTTCTCTCTACATACTCAGCTTGGAATAACCTGCTTCAGTAAGATATTTAAAGATTTAGGGCGACATGTATGAATTCTGGCGCTGATAGATCAGTTCTAAATTGCTTTGAGGTAGTATAGACTGTACTAGAATGTATGACCCTGTTCTTCTGCAGGTCATACATACAGGGCAGTGTAGAGCCAATACCACAAGTCTGGCTCAGGCACCACCTTTACCCTGGTCTGTTCTTCTGCAGGTCATACATACAGGGCAGTGTAGAGCCAATACCACAAGTCTGGCTCAGGCACCACCTTTACCCTGGTCTGGCTGTTGTAACTGTTCTATGACAACGTTTGGCGTCAAAGAATCATAAATGTGTCTAATTCTACTAATGTGTGCGACGCCCCGAGAACGCCCCAAAACTTTGGCGCGCTTAAAAGTGTCTTTGCCGCGGTACCGAGGCACTTATCGCACCAAAGTTTGGAGTGCACCTGTTCATACAACTGTAAAACTGGTCTACTACAGCTTTTTGAGGCCAGAATTCTGGTGCAGCCCCGTTCATACATGATGCCCTAATCAGTTTCCAATCCATCTTCCCACATCTATCAATCTTTCTATCTATCCCTGTCTCACATCATTCTCTTTATCTTTCTCTACTTTTGCAGCGGTCACCAAGTAAGAAAGTAAAAACCTAAGGGAGAAAGTAAAGGGCTGCAGTAATTCAAGTCTCCGTCTACTTCGCTCCATATTAAAAGGAATAGAGCCCGACGGCTGCACTAGAATAAAGCCAATAACAGAGCACACTACGTTTAACTCTACATTAGAAGTTTGAATGTTCTCACTGAGGTGCAAACCTTAAAAGCTGTTTCAGATCATCGTTGGGTATGCACTTTAAGTTATGAATTTGTCTTTGAGGTAAAGTAAAGGGGTTTTAAACATAACAACCGTCAATAGCAGGCTGCGCCATCTAAAGAGTTTTACTAGCCGTGGATTTCACAAGCAATTAAGTTGTACTATGTCCAAGAGCAGCAAACATGAATGTTTCATCCCTGGATATACTTCACTATATACTGAAGATGCAAGAGAGCTATGGCAAACCCGTAAAGTTGTCCAATAATGGTAATTTATAAGAATGACTCTTGTGCATCCTTCTGTGTGTCTCACCACAACCATCACCCAGTGCTGTGCTGGTGGCAAGGACAACAAAAACAGAGACTTACACTTTTTCAACTTGTAGCCCTCACCATCACTTTTATTCTTATTCAACTCCTCCTCATCATCACTCGTATAGGCTGAGAGTAAAGAAAAAATCAACACCTGTATTCTACAACACGAGTCTTATCTTTCAAAACAGATCTCCAAATCTCCTCACCATGTTACAGTTTATGGCTGGTGTCAAACGGAGCAGTAGCTGTGTATGAATGAAACCATACATGTACAAGGTTATATACTGTATTATACTCCAGAGCTGCACTCACTATTCTGCTGGTGCAGTCGCTGTGTACATACATTACTTATCCTGTACTGATACATAGTTACATCCTGTATTATACTCCAGAGCTGCACTCACTATTCTGCTGGTGCAGTCACTGTGTACATACATTACATTACTTACCCTGTACTGATCCTGAGTTACATTCTGTATTATACTCCAGAGCTGCACTCACTATTCTGCTGGTGCAGTCACTGTGTACATACATTACATTGCTTATCCTGTACTGATCCTGAGTTACATCCTGTATTAAACTCCAGAGCTGCACTCACTATTTTGCTGGTGCAGTCACTGTGTACATACATTACATTACTTATCCTGTACTGATCCTGAGTTACATCCTGTATTATACTCCAGAGCTGCACTCACTATTCACTGTGTACATACATTAGTTATATTGTACTGGTCCTGATTACATCCTGTATTATATCCAGAGCTGCCCTCACTATTCTCTGGTGCAGTCACTGTGTCCATATTACATTACTTATCTGTACTGTCCCGAGTTACATCTGTATTTACTCCAGCTGCACTCACTATTCGCGGTGCAGTCACTGTGTAATACATTCTATCTTATGATCCTAATTACAGTTGGATATATCCAGACTGTACACACTCAGGATCAGTACAGGATAGTGAGTGCAGCTCCGAAGTATAGTACAGATTGTAACTCAGGATCACTGCAGGATAAATAATGTATGTACACAGTGACTGCACCGCAGAATAGTGAATGCAGCTCTGGAGTATAATATAGGATAAAACCCAGGATCAGTACAGGATATGTAATGTAATGTATGTACACAGTGACTGCACCAGAAAAATAGGGAGAGCAGCTCTGGAGTATAATACAGGATGTAACTTAGTATCATTACAGGATAAGTAATGTATGTACAGTGACTCCACCAGCAGAATAGTGAGTGCAGCTCTGGAGTATAATACAGGATATAACTCAGGATCAGTACAGGGCAAGTAATGTAATGTATTTACATAGTGACTACACCAGAAAAATAGTGAGTGCAGCGCTGTAGTATAATACAAGATATAACTCAGGATCTGTAGATAATAAGTAATGTAATGTATGTACACTGTGACTGCACCAGCAGAACAATGAGTGCAGCTGTGGAGAATAATGCCGGGTCAGTGTAGGATAAGTAATGTATATACATAGTTACTTTACTGATTATGTAGATTACTTCTATATATATAAACTGTAAAACGGTGACCGGAATTGGACATTCAATGTTTAGTCCATTATATATTGTGACTCTCAGCAAGTTTCAGTGGCCACATCCATATTACTAGTGAGGATCTAATAAAGAGAAAATTTAGGATTATAATAAGGATATGTGCATAAAACTCACCCTGCTCAGTGTTATATCGCCATTGGCGAAAGTTACGCCCCAGAAGGATGAGCTCACGAGCTGCTGCAGGTCGCGCTGGGCTATGCTGGCTGATGGAGAAGGGTACAAACACTGGTCATTCTGAGCCAATAGGGGGGAAAAAAAAACTTAGTTAAAGCAAGTTAGTAATTGCCAAATAAAGTTAGTGTGGTAATAATAAAATAAAGGGTAGAAAAAAGCAAAAGTCACTGCCCCCTTTCAAGCCCCCAACTGTGATTACCCCTCATTACAGTCTATAAGTCACTTATACTTACCTGCTTTTTTCAAACACTCTGACGCTGGTATCGCTGGCCAGGGACGGGATGAGGCTGAAAAGCTCAGTCAGAATGGATGAAAGAAGGAACCGAGAAACAGTCTGTGCTGAGCAGAGTTGGATGGAAGGACACCCTGCAGAAGCATAGAAACAAGCTCAAAGATTTCCCCTCACAATAGAATCTAAATTACACAACATTGGACTTATTGTTGAAATTTCAGGATGAAAATAACATTTCTTGAAATGCATTACTCGTGGCACGTATTCGCCGCAAGTAATTGACATGTCACTTCTCTCCCCGCGTGTACAATACGATCGTATTGTACGCCCGGGGAGAGGAGGCGTAATCCATAGCTCTCTATGAGAACTATGGATTACCGTAATTTCGGCGTGCATCTCACTCGTATTAGAGCGCAAATACGACACGAAATGCGCGCCGAAATTAGCCCGTGTGAACATACCCTTAGATGCACATGTCCAACTGTTCAATGTTTCAGTACTTTTTGCATAACCTGCTGATCTCTGAGCTTAATGGCAAAATTCCCAACAGGTGTTTGATCCCTGAATCACTCAATAAATTTAGGGGATCATCTTGCACGCAGACCACACAGATGAAAACAGTTACAAATGGACTAATGTGACGCTTGAGACCTCTCACCTCTCTTAAACATGCCTGGAGGTGTGTGGAAATCATCATCCAGTTCTGAAATATGTTGTTTTGGTCTCGCAATGTAAAATGTGAACAGCAGGATGAGGAGGACTGTTTAGATCCCAATTCAAATTGATCCACTAAAGTTATTGGGCAATTCAAGGATCAAACACCTGTTGAGAAGTTTATCATTAAGCTCACTGTTAGAAATCAGCAAGTTGTGCAAAAAGTCCTGAAACACTGAACAGTTGGACATGTGCATCTAAAGTTAAGAGATGCTCTCATTTAGTGCATCAAAAAAAAATTCCAGAAATTTTATGTTCATCCTGAAATTTCAACCAAATATCTTTTTGTGAGTAGTGTACTTACAAAAATAGGAATTTAGACAGCACATATTTAACACTGTAGATTTTGCTGCAACCAAGTCCATGAATGTTATCCCGATTGTGCTGTGGATTTGTCATGGATTTCACACACTTCACTGTAAATTTTCACAACTATAACAGACAGCGATGATCCTGATCAATTTTCAGAGCTGTCAGGATCAGTAATGTTTGTGACTCGCACAAACAGCAGAGTGTCTCGATATTAGGGGACTACTTAACAGGCTGTGAGGAAAACACACGGCAGGAAAAAACACTGTTATATAGTAAAGTCTTTTATGGGTTGGTCCAGGAGGACAACAATCTTTCCTATGCTCAATTACCCCAGTGCCACGTAATACTACATCGGGTTTTATTTAAGAAAGGACTCGTTCTATTTCACGTAAATATAATTTATCACTTTGTAATCAAAAGCTCTGCACGTTCCAAGATACTTTGTGCTTCCATTTCTCATCAATTTCAAGATCCCTGCTTTCTGTCACAGAGTGGTAGCAAGCTGGTTTAGGTTATGTCTACACAGGATGATATTATGGTCGGATTTTCGTCGGATTCAATATTTAGAATCAGAAAATCAGACTGTACCATGTACTGCATAGACCGCAATGAAAAAAATCCGTACTGTAGTCTACCTATTTTTTACGATCGGTTTTAAAATCTGGCGGATTTTAAAACTGGTCAGAAAATCTGCCTGTATTTGCCGGTGACCCCATACATTGAATGCACAGGGCCCGACGGCAAATCAGGAAACTGACCGCGGTTTTAGCGCAAGTCTGCACATAAAAACTGCGGTCCGGCAATGCTAAATGCCGTCGGATTTTGGACGGCATTTTAACATATGCTGTGTAGACCTAGCCTAACATTTAAAGGTCAAAATCCCCTCCAGATCCTAAGAAACGGACGCAGGTGCGGGCACTTTAAGGAGAGAAAGAACCGATAAACTGTAAGCAGCCATGCAGCTTTGTCAGTGGGACATGATGTGGATGCGTTATCACCTTCTAAATGTAAAGACAAAGGGTATCATGTATGAACGGGGCTGCACCAGAATTCTGGTCTCAAAAAGCTATAGTAGACCAGTTCTATAGATGCATGAACAGGTGCACTCCAAACATTGGCGATAAGTGCCTCAGTACCGCACCAAAGACACTTTTTAGCGCACCAAAGTTTTGGGGCGTTGCACCACATTAGTAGAAGTAGGCACATTTATGATTCTTTGACGCCAAAACTTTGGCGCAGAACAGTGAGAACAGCCAGACCAAGTTGGTGATGCCTGAGCCAGACTTGTGGTATTGGCTCTACACTGCCCTGTATGTATGACCTGCAGAAGAACAGGCCCGGGTAAAGGTGGTGCCTGAGACAGACTTGTAGTATTGGCTCTACACTGTGCCTGAATGTATGACCTGCAGAAGAAGAGCCAGACCAGGGTAAGGGTGGTGCCTGAGCCAGACTTGTGGTATTGGCTCTACACTGCCCTGTATGTATGACCTGCAGAAGAACAGCCAGACCAGGTAAAGGTGGTGCCTGAGCCAGGCTTGTGGTATTGGCTCTACACTGCCCTGTATGTATGAGCTGCAGAAGAACAGCCAGACCAGGGTAAAGGTGGTGCCTGAGCCAGACTTGTGGTATTGGCTCTACACTGTCCTGTATGTATGACCTGCAGAAGAACAGACCAGGGTAAAGGTGGTGCCTGAGCCAGACTTGTGGTATTGGCTCTACACTGCCCTGTATGTATGAGCTGCAGAAGAACAGCCAGACCAGGGTAAAGGTGGTGCCTGAGCCAGACTTGTGGTATTGGCTCTACACTGTCCTGTATGTATGACCTGCAGAAGAACAGACCAGGGTAAAGGTGGTGCCTGAGCCAGACTTGTGGTATTGGCTCTACACTGCCCTGTATGTATGACCTGCAGAAGAACAGGTTCATACATTGTGGTGCAGTCTATACTATCTTAAAGCGATTTAGAACTGGTCTATCAGCATCAGAATTCATAGATGTTGCCCAAAGTGTGCTTCTGTGTTTTGAAAATAGGAATTAAAAAAAGTAGATCAGAAAGTTGTAGAACTTTTAAACGGGTTGTCCACATCTTTTTCTGAACGGAGACATCACCGATACAGCGTTCACCGTTCAGAAGTGAGCTTTCCGAATGGTAAACTCAGGCAGAGGCATGTGACTGCTGCAGTGGTGATTTCTCCATTCAGAAAAAGAAAGAAGAAAACAGAACACCAGTGGCAAGTGAGGAAGGCGACGCGTTGGAGCAGAGGTGAAGGGAGAGGAGAGTACAACTTTTTTTTATTATTATTATTATTTTAAATGGGCGCTGCTAGGAGGATAATACAAAAAAAAAAGTATACAATGATTAAACTTTATTGACAGAAGACAGTCCTTTTTTAGTACATCAATGAAGGGTGGCTTCAATTTGATCGTCCAGAGTATCTAAGAGCAGAGATCAAGTTTTTTTTTTTTTTTTATTGCAGTTTGACAATAATGACATTCTTAAATGGGCTTGTCTTACAAAATCCATTCTGAGGTCAGCGCGTCACTCTATGAGCCAGCCTCAGAGAAGGGGAAGCTGTCCGCGCTTGCGCGACTACCACACATTCATGTTTATGGGAGTTCCAGATGTAGCCAAGCACACTCACTCATAAAGCGCTAGAAGCTGGACTCAGAAGGGATTTTATCTAGATGACAAAACCTCATTACAGAAGATATATAATGTGCTGCACATACCCAGCTGACTCATGAAATTCATCCACTGCAGGCAGGTGTGGCTGTATAACGGGCGCAGCGTGCCCACATCCCCTTCATCCAGCTGCGTCTGCCGCTTCCTGTAGAGATGAGGAGCATTGTGAATCTGGACAGACAAGAACTGCACAGGTCTGAGGAGAAGAAACTCTTACCTCTGGGCATGCTCCAAACTAATCCCAGGCCTATCTGGATAGCTAGGAACTTTAAGACTCTCTGTCTTGTGCCGTCGCCTTGTTCGTGGCTCTTCGGCCCGTTCACATACTATGTCATCGGTAGTTTTCGGAGGTCCCAGCTCTGCACTGTCAGGCTTACTCTGGAAACAGGATCATTATTAGCAAAGCAGGTTTATACCAACACACACATTTAAAGAGTATGAATAATGCCGACACATTTTTATTGCTTCATTGATCTACAATAAAGAAGAAGCAAATGTCAAGAAGTTATCAAGCAGAGGGGCTGAGGGACACACGGCTGCTGGAGACACATAAGCCTGCACTAGAGCTGTATACTCAAAAGAAGAGAACTATTTAAATTAAGATGAAATCGCAAAGTCCCTTCCTTTTTATTTTAGATGTATTGAAACAATAAAAAAATATTTATCAAAAGTCTACATGCCCTTTAACTAAACCTGAAAGGACCGCTCCAGCATAGACATTACCTTTAGGTACACAGTAGTACTAGTCATTTTTCTCATCTGCAGCTTAATACAGGATTTCTCACTGCTGCCACTGGGTAGAGTGACCTGCACTCTGAATTGCTAGAACACACAGCATGGCTGTGTGGCCCGGAAGTGAATCTCTCTATGCATTCCTATGGGAGGTTTAAAGTCAGTCTTATAGGGATGCATAGAGAGACAGACCTCCTGACAACATCAAAAGCACAGTGGCTATCAGCCAATCAGAGAAAAAGTCATGTTAACTACCACAGCCTGTTGCATCAGTGAGAAATCATGTATGCAGCTGCAGGTAAGCAAAGTTATTGGCACTATAGTAGTTAAAGCAATTTGTAATGAACTGATGTGGGAAAGGGGGAACTGTAGTGGTCCTTTAAGGGCATGTCCCCACGGCACGGGTTTGCGGCCGGTTTTTCAGACGGTTTGCGGTTTTGCAGACCGTCTGAAAAACCGGCCGCAAACGAGCAGAACGGGGCTCTATGGAAAACGGTGCAGCAGTCCCCACTGCACGGGTTTTCCGCCCAGCGGTTTTTCCGTCTGTGGGCCACCCGAAAAACATTCTACATGCACATTCTTCCGTCCGGTTTTCAGATGGAATATGTGCGAGTGAATGTGAAGGTGGAGGGCTATTTTCCGCTCATCGCAGAGAAAAGCTGTCCCCCCCCGTAGCCGTGGGGGATGGCACACAAACCGGACAAATACCGGTCGGATAAACCCACCTGTATTTGTATATTGCCGTGTGAACGCACCCTACGTGTGAATGATGAATCGCTGCATGCTTACCAGCATATCCCAGAAGCTCCTGCGGCCGGCTTTGCTGGGAGGGGTACTCGGCTCTGTGCTGGATGACGACACTGATGGTGGAAGGCTTACTGGGGGGAGGATGAGGCTTGCCCGATGGCGTAGCTATTCCCTTTATATCTGGAAGGGATTGCGAAGGACCTTTTCCTGGAGAATGGACAAATGAGATAAATTATGTGAAAACCAGGATAATTTAAATGCAGATATTTTCATGGACTATGTTAAAAAAAACAAAAAAAAAACAAAAAACTTATTTTTCCACCACAATTGTTTGGTTTGTCTGTTCCCTGCTGGCAAATCTTCAAATGTAGACTTCACTGAACATCAAAACAGGACAGCGGAACTTCAGTGGTTGGTGTGATATTTTTTTTGATAGGCTTTTTTTGACGCACAGGAAACCAAAGCCATTGAGATCAGTGGAAGATCACAGGGAACATTTTAGTTCCTTATAGAGGTCAGAGAAAATATAGGGTTAAAGGAGTCGTCTCCCTACAGAGTTTCATAGGATGCATGAATGAAATACTCTGTCACTTCCTGGTTCAGACTGACTGTAATTTGCATACAGCTCTGTGGTGTATTCAACTCTGTGTTTTCAGTTGCTAATTAGTTCAGATTAGCTCAGAAGCTTCTCTGAAACTACAAGCAGGACTTTTTATCTGATCCCTCAAACAAAAGCCCTAATTAGAGCTGTTTACTTCAGATAAATCAAGCTTTTTACTGCTGCTCAGCACAGAGGCTGCTGCGACCTGTGTGAGGACGTCACTCATTGCTATCACATAGAACAAACAGCAGGGGGGAGAGCTGTACCAGGTCGGTTACTGAGGGAACTGAAATTAGCCGGGAGGTGATTAATTCACTTGTACTCCTTAACAAAAACAGATGAACAAAGCAATATATTTGGAAAATGTCTTTATTTTGTGTTCCCTACAATTTGAAAGCTATTCTTTGTAGCAAGACAACCCCTTTAAGTGATTTCTCTAATATTCACAAAGTTTTAAATGTTCATATTCCCAAGACTTAGAAGGAATTTGATGTAGTTATAGATGTGATAGACATTTCTTAGTTCTTCAGTCTTAAATTAAATTGTTCATAATTTCCAATAGAGGAATTATGTTTGAGTTATTTAGCCCACATACTCCCTTACTGGTTGATTTTTGTCCCTCCAATTTCTAATCACTTTGTTTATATATGTATGGCGTGGGAGATGATTACTGTAACATTCCATTACCTAATTACCAGAATATTCTAGGACCATTAAAAGGGTTGTCTCACTACAAGGATTGCTTTTTATGTTAAAGATCTTGCAAAAACAAGTCACTTTGCAATATGTGTCCATTAACAGTGTCCTACCTATTCCTAGATATCCGCTCTTGTATGGGCTGCATCAGCTCCTCAGGTCGCTATAGCTACATACCTATTTGACCTCTCATGATAGGCTGCCAGCGCTGGTTGCTATAGTTACAGACCTGTTCAATCCCTCCTGATAGGCTGCCAGTACTGGTTGCTATAGCTACAGACCTGGCTTTTACTGCAGCCTAGTGGAAGCCAGTAAACACGCCCCTGAATGCAAAATGAAATCAAGAAAACAGGACTGAGGTAAGATGAACCAATATAGTGAGACAACCCCTTTAAGATGTACATTCTTTAGCTACCCCAAACAATAAACAACCTGTTTTCCTAGTATTTAAAAAATAAAATAATGGTTAGATAAGTTATTTTTCTTGCTCTAATGAAATACTTTAATAATGACTGCCTGATTTACCAGGCGGTATGCTGCAAATTAATTATTAGTAAAGCAAAACAAAGATACTCTCACCCATAAGGCTCTCCACAGCGCTGCACCCCCCTACATCTCCTCCCTCATCTCTGTCTACCACCCTACCCAGTCTCTCCGCTCTGCTGATGATATCAGATTACATTCCTCAATCATCGGAACCTCCCATGCCCGTCTCCAAGATTTCACATGTGCGGCACCAGTTCTCTGGAACATGCTACCGCGGGCGATCAGGCAAACTTGTAACCCCCATACTTATAAGAGGGCCCTGAGAACACATTTTCTCAGTCTGGCCTACCAAGATCCCTAGTTGCTAACCCCCACCTGCTATCACACTCATTTGTCACTCCCAACACTAGGACACTCAAAGGCATTTATCTGTATATAGATGTGCTCACCCAACTTTTATGTAAACCACCTCCTATTTTTATGTAAACATGGCTGGACCATTGTAAACTTAGCACTTCTTTACCCATTGTCTCACCCATACACCATAATAGATTGTAAGCTCTCGTGGGCAGGGCCCTCACACCTTGTGTCTCATCTGTAAGTTCTTTTAATGTGTAATGTCTGTACGTGTACCCTCTAAATTGTAAAGTGCTGCGGAATATGTTGCCGCTATATAAAGATTATTATTATTATAAGATAATGTAAAGGTCACTGTCTACTATTAAAAGTATGTTGATTAGAAGAAACCAACTGTATAATGATTAAACTAACCAATGATATTGCAAATTGTAATAAAAAATGCAAAGTGATTATATTAACGTTACCAACCGGTATAGAAACTTGTATGTGTTAACCAAAATAAGGAACTTTGCTTCTGAAGTCATCCTGATATCAGCTGCCCATCTTCCCTGACACATGCACATATGTCCATTCCTCTATTAATTGGAAACCGCACAATGACGACTAAGTCGCAGGTTTATAGCGGTAACATACGCATTTAGTGAAGCCGTTTCTAAGTATCGAAGGAACTGCCTTTCCCATCCTGATGGGATAACATGACCCTAAGAATGTGCCATGAAGACACTCTCTTTAAAGGGGTTGTCAGGAAGTGAGTTCCTTACCTCCTTATCAGCTCAGGGGAGAATATAAACAAATCATGCTGAGTTATGAATGCTGCAGGGGTGAGAGGGAGGGGGTGAGCAGAGAGTGACGAAGAAGGGAACGTCTCAAAAGTTTACTCAAATAATAACATTACAACAGTGGATTCTCTATACAGCAGACAGATTCATACACTGCACATTTCTCCTCAGCCCCTTCAAAGTTCATTCATGTTCCCTGTCATCAGATAAGAAGTGCAAACAACCAACTCGGCCGATCAGCTCCTGTAGCTCCTCTGGTCGTGTCTAATGTAAACTTTCAGGAAATAAGGGGGGCTGAGCAATGCTGTAGCTCTCACAGGCTTCACTTTTTGCAATCACATATATTTAGAAAAGTGATTAAATACCCATTTTGAAGGATCCCACGTCAACATTACATCGTGGCAAAACCCCTTTAACATACAAAGGATCAAATCCTCTGCTCCCCTCACATAGCAATGGAATGAAATGACAGATTTATAGGACCCTTTTCACATTCAGGCTATTACCATTGGTTGTTGCTTCTACGTCTACTGAGCTCATAGGATCCACACAAAGCGGCATTTGCAGGATATGAAACTCAATGATGACATCACAGAGCGCATGGAGCAATGAGTTGGACAGACGCTCATACAACTGTAAAGAGCTGATGTTCCCCTTATCCCAGACGTCAAACCGAACCAAAGTAAGAGGAGCTGAAAGTCAGAAAAAATAAACATGGCATCATATGGCGCTAAACAGTGACCGCTGTACACAATGCAGAAAAGTGCTCTCTACCTGAGCCGGCAGCGCTGGGATCTGACGTATATCTGCTGACTTTGGTCAAAGACTCGAAGGTGCTAACACTGAGGAGATGAGATGTAGAAGAGGGGCAAACGAGAGGAGGTCCTGCTCGTTCACCATAAGCCTGCGTCACTAGAGCACCATGCTGATCCACAAATGACAGGGCAAAGCAGGCGATACCGAAAAATCAAAAATACGTGACCACGAAGAACAGGCATCCAGAGCAAAACTGTGGGGTGCATGGAACGAGGAAAGTGTGCAAGGAATGAAGTCTGTAGTGTAATTATAGGGTAGAGGGAGGTGAGAGGTGAAGACTGACTGACATATCAGCTAGCAATAAATAATACTGTATTTGATGGATGACAATAAAACGAGGGTGTGCACGTATTACTACCTTTCCCTCCGGTGCCCTGTCCACCAGGCTTATTGTACAAGAACAGGTCCAGCTCAGGAAGGGAGTGGTGGTAAAAATGCTGCAAAAAGAGAGCAAGAATTACTCCTCGTCCATGAATCGATGAGAACATCAGACAACGGAAACAACTGAAGCCTCTTGTAGAAAGCAGCTGCAGACTCTGCCAGTGAGGCAAAGTGACCCAGGACAGATCTCGTATACCACATACCTACCTCTAATATGTATCCTGTACCTCAGATAACACAAATATACCTCATATACCCATCTCACACTTACCATCTATCTTTGCACTGCAGTGACATTTTCTGAGACCAACAACTTTTTTGTTCTTCCACCCATGGACCTGAGTGAAGGTGCATTGTTTGGGGACAGAAGTGTTCTTTTTATTGGTACCATTTTGGGATATATGGGACTTTTCAGTCACTTTATATCCCAGTTTTTAAGGGGACATGAAATGGCCAAAAAAAAAAAACAAAAAAACTATTTTGGCTTTTTTTTCCTTCTCCAGTGTTCATCATATGGGATCAATCATGTTATATTTTAATAAATTGGTCTTTCCCGGATGCGTCGATACCAATTATTTGTAACTTTTTTTTTTAATTGTAAAATAGCAAAAGGGGGGCAATTTGAACTTTTTAATATTTTTTATTAAATTCTATAGCTTTAAACTGTTTTTTTCCCCCTTTACTGTTGGGTTTTTCTCACTACAGGCTTTGACATTCATCTCAGCTTTTTCACTAGCTTAGATTTTCAAATCCAGGGGCGGGTCTCTCCTCCCAGTAGACATGTCTTCCCTCACTGAGGAGTGGTGACCTCCTCACACCCCCTCCCTGTTCCTTCTCGCTCCCCAGTCCTGTTCATTCTGTGTGAGCAGTGGGAGGGAGGGAATGTCACAACTCTCCAGACCTCCTGCAATTGTTAGTTCTCATGCCTAGAGAGCTGTGTGTCCCTCCCTATCTCCCAGGCTCCACTAGCAAACTTTTTAACCAGAACACCTGTATTGGTGTAAACAGTTATAAATACAGCCCAAAATGATGAAACAAATGTGGGAAATGCAAACTGCTCTACCTCCTGCCTGAAAGAAGAGGGGGAGTAGATTGTATAAGGGTGTGTAATATAGTTAGGGGAGCAGAGTGTATAAAGGTGTGTAATATAGGTAAGGGGAGCAGCGTGTATAAGGGTGTGAAATATGGATGGAGGTAGCAGAGTAAAAAGGTGTGTTATATGGATGTGGGAGCGAATCTGGCAGTTAAAGACACGCAGTAATTGCCCAGATCCTTCCCATTAGAGTGAACGCTGAGAAACAAGCAGAGAGAAACACAGGCAGCCTCACAAAGTTCAGAGGGGAGTGAGCACAGGACAGCCAATCACAGCACAGGGGCGTGTCCCAACTAGAGGTTGACTAAAGGGGACGTTGCCTGGCCCACAGGCTGCAGAATTAGCACTAGACACACACAAATTAGCTAAGAGCATACTAAATGATTTAGGTAATACAAACCAATTGCAAAAATGCTTATTTTTACTGTCTCCATCACTACAGATATGAGGTTTGTCCCTCAAAAACTCCTTTAAGTCCGCCTAGGATATGTGACCACTAGTGGACACAATTGTCAGCACACCCTTTTGCATTGTATAAACACTGCAGAAGGGTGTATACAGATGGAAGTTCTATTACTTCCTATTTAGAAGTTATAATAAGAGATGATGGAGGCCTTCATTAGGCTGCTTTGACAACCAGTCAGGACCCCACTACCTTATTGCGGAGGGGGCCAATCAGACAACATGGTGATGTCCTTAATCCTTTACATGCCGCAGTCGCATTTACTGCTGCATTTAAGGGGTTAAAATGTTGAATTGAAAGCCATTTCTGATCCTGGCTGCTAGCGGCAAGACCTGGCTGTAACTATTAGTGATTAAGTGCTGTGTATGGAGCAAAAGGTAATCGCTAGTAGAACACCACAGAATATTTCTCTTAATAAAACCACATTTAACATCCTAAAAAAGAAACCTGTTGCTATGGAGATCAGTGGTGCAGAAATTCCTCACCTGAAAATGATGCTCCCCATTACTATCAGTGTATTTTGGAGTGTGAAGGAAAATGAGCAGGTTCTGACGGAGATAGTATGCCATGGCTTGCAGACAGGGCAGTGAGGCTTGTGGGATGGTAAACTGCAGGACTTCTGTTGGTGGCGTTCCTCTCGGCTGTATAAACTAGTAAGGAATTACCAAGAATTATAAGCAAAAGGTGCTACCGCACACAAAACGCATAGGGTGTCACACGCTGGGTCCTCACCTCTACATCCGCCGGTGTTAGCTTACAATTTCTCTGCAGCATGACTGTAATAATGTCCAGTGTGGCCTCATCCAGGCGCTTCCCGGAAGAAACCCTTCACCAAAATCCGGTATTTTTAAAAACCGCAGATGAATAAAATGGGGGAAAAAATATATCTCCCAAACCCCGGAAAAACACAAAATATGGATTTTAGAAAAAAAATTTATATTCCCGCAAACCCTTATTTGTGTTTTCCTGGTGGAGTAATTGTTTTAAACTTTCACCAAAATAAGCATTTGAAAAATTTTCCCACACCGACTATTGGCCAGGTAAGGATCACATAAGGAAAATTTAAGATTATTTTTTTGTTTAATTTGGAGTCAACCAAAATGGCCATTTTTTAATTTGTCAAAAAGAAAAAAACTGTTTTTGGAACCCGTCCCTGCAAGGGTTTTTTGTTGGGAAAAATCTTTACCAATAGCTTAATTATTTATTTGTCACAAAAATTTGGGTAAAGTTTTACCCCGGTGTTTTGGGGTCCCTTTATGAACAACCCTTTTATCTATACCGGGTTTTGGGTAGTCTGTCGGCCCTAAACGGGGGCCCAAAAAGTAAATTTAAAAAATGGGGTTTTTTATGTTTATTTTTCATTGCTTTTATGCGCAAACACAAAAGGTTTTTCAAGTTAAATTTTTTTTTGTAAAAAAAAAAAAGATTTAAATTTAATTTTCCCCAAAATTTTTAAAAAGTCCAAAAGTTAGATTGCATGTTTTTATACAGATAATTATCCCCCCTAAAAATAAAAATTTTCCCTTGTGGGAACCCAATTTTCCCTTTTAAAAAGTTAAGTAGTTTGTAAAAAAGAGGGACATTCTTTATGTAATTTATTCTTTGCATTAATTTCAGCTTTTTATGAGGGCCCCTTCCCGAAAAGGTTTTTTTTTTAAGGAAATTTAAAAAGGGAACAAAAAGAAAACATTTAAAAAAAGAAAAAAAGACCCGTCAAAGGGGTAAAAAATTTTGGGGGGAAATGTTTTTGGGTTTTTTTTTAAAAAACAAAATAAAAAAATAAAAAATAAAAAAACCCCCGCTTTTCCCAAAAATCTATTTTGAGCATGCCAAATTTCCCTCGTTTGTATGGGCACAACTTTCTTAATTAACCCCAAAACATGGGGCCTGGCCAAACCTTAAAACTGAAAACACCCCCAAAGGGGAGGGGCCTAATTAGAAAAAGCAGCCCAAAAGGGCCCCTGGGGCATCTGGTGGAGCTGGGAAAGATCCACCCGCCAAAACCGGTGGGATAAAACTGTCTACAGCACAACTATTAGGTTGTGGGAAAATCCATAATTTTTGGCCTTTATTTGGAAAATTGGAAAGAAGCAAAAGGTTTTTTTAAAAAAGCCCCCCCAGTAAAGTTCCCCTTTTTGCCCAAGGGTTTGGCCAAAGGTATGGTATGGGAAACAATGGCCAAGGAATGTGGAAAAAAGGGGTTCTTCCCCCTTTTTCAGGGTTTAGACAAAAGGGCCACAAGGGACGAAGGTTTTTTTGGGCTAAAACCTTTTTCTTTTTTCCCCCCCAAAAACCCATGGGCCCAAAAAGAGTGAAATTTTAAGACCCCAAACAGTTTCCATACATTGGGGGCCCTAAAAAATCAAGTTCTGCACATCACCTTGGGAAAAGCCCATCCCCCTGTGGAAAATGGGGAGGGGGAAAACTTTTGGCCCTTTTGCGGCTGGGAAGTTGGGAAAAAAGTCAAAAATTGATGAAAAAATTTTGGTTTTAGCTAAATACCCTGGCAAACCCCCGGGGGAAAAAAGTTTTGAGCCCGCCCCCAAAACTTGAGAATTTTGGGGGATTGGTTTTACCCTTTCCCCAAAAGCCCAAAAATACAGCCAAACGTACAATGGAAAGGGGGGCAAAACAAAGTTTTTATTTATGTGTTGTAATTTCCCAGTTAAAGTCCAGCATGACTTGGAAAAATTGGGTGGGTTTACAAACGTTTCCCGTAATCAATTGACTGAAACAGAGCAAATTTTCCCAAAAAGGGCAAAAAAATTCCCGCTCTAAAGGGGCAAAGCTTGGGAGAGGTGTCCCCCCCAAAAGGGCTCCCAACTGTTCATTGCAGATTTTAAAAATGGTCCTACAAAAATAAACGATTTTGGGGAATGGAATAAAATATTGGCACGCCACCGGGTTTTTTAGTCTTTTTCTGCAAAAAATGTGTAAAAAACCCGGGAAAATTTTCTTTAGACCCTTAACCCAAAAAATTGCTCCCTTTTGTTTTCTTTTTCACAATTTAAATATTAATAAAAATACATTTAAGTTTGTGGGTTTTTAATATTTTTGAAATGAGTAAACAGGTCAAATGGGGGTGAATTTTTTTTTCAGCACAAAGAGGGATATAAACACTTTTTTTCAAAATAAAAAACTTTTAAAAACATTTTTAACCATTTTCACAGAAGACCCCTGGGTTTCAGCCATGATACCAAAAAAATATAAAAATTTAAAATACTAAAACTGGGAAAGGGGTTAAAATTTGGAGCTGGAAACTGGGGCAAAATAGGGACCCAAAAGGGGGACATGGGCCGGGAAAAATTTCCGTGCCTGCAAACAGTTTTTTTGGCGCATTAAAAACAGTGTAAAAGTTCCCCGCAGAAAAAATACAAACCTTCAAAAAGTTTTTTGGCGTCAGGGTTTCCTTTCATAGTAAAACTTAATGCGCCTAGAAAGGGCATTTAGGGACATCGCAAACGCATAGCGATATCAAGGTAGTGTATGGAATGCCCCCTACAAACAGGGGCCTTTGCGATATGGGAAACGCACAGGTTTCATTGCTACATTGTAAAGGGGCCCTTTTTTTTTAAATTTTGTCGTGCCCGGGTAAAATGCGCCCCAAAATTTTTTGGGGGTTTTCGACAGTTCATTTCAATGAGGGAAAAATTTGGCCCTTGGAAGGGGTTTTGGGCGCAAAAAAGACCAAAAAAATGGGTTTGTGTAAATTTGGGCCCTGGGGCATCCCCAAAGTTTATATTAAAAAAGCCGGTCTTTTTATTGGGGGTTCACCTGTTCCCCCGACCCCCATGGGGACGAAACAAACAAAAATGTGCCCTTATCCCAAGCCCCAAGGCCTTTGCAGAAAACCCGTATCCCAGACAAGGAAGCCAGCAATACCTGCTCCCTGAAAATATCAGAAAAAAGGGAGGGAAAAAAACAATTTAGGTTCCTCCGGGTTCCAAACAGGCTCGTTTCACTGTTGGGAAACTACCCTTGTATCCCGTAAAAATCGGTTCTTGGGCTTTGGGGCAGGCCCAAAAAACGAGACCTCATAGAATGGGATAAAAACCGGGGTCCCATAAAACCCTTGCCCGTGTTTTCCAGACAGCCCAAAAAAAAAGGAGGTTTAAAAAAAGTTCAGCAGGAAAATTTTGGGGGTTATTATTTAAAAATAAAAAAATCGCCCCACCCCCAAAGAAATCACAATTGTAAATGTTTTAGGGAAATTTAATTTGGGAAAAGTAAATTGTTTTAATTTTTTTGGGAAATCTGTGTTGAAAGGACCAAATAATAGGTTTAAACGATTTAAAGATATTTTGGTATACTTTTTCCAAAAAGGGATGGGCCCCAAAATTTTCTATGGTCGGGTTTTAAAACTTTAAAATTTGAAACACCATGGGAAATGGGTTAAAAGCAGTTCTCCAGTTTTGTGTCAATAAAGGGGTTGTCTGAGAGTTTCACAAATACTACAGCAAAACTGGCATAGTCCCCCCTAAACAACCAATTTAAAAGCCCAGCTTGGGAATTTTTAAGAGCCAAATGGGAAAATTTGCTTTCATAGCCGTGATTTTTAAGAAAATTTTGAGATTTTAGGTCGGAAAAGGGTTTTTTAAAGTTTTGGGAATTTTTCCGGAAGGGGTCGGGTTAGGGACCTTTTTAAATAAAAGAATATTTTATCGGGGTTAAAATGGGGCGTATTTTCCCGCCGTAAATTTTTTCGCTGTAAATGGCCGGGAAAATTTCGGCTGGGAAAATGTCCCAGTCATTGCGGTAATGCCAGTTTTTCTAGAGGAAATATGGATTTTAAAAATCTCCTCTCCCCGCCCCGGGGGAAAAAACGCCCAGGGGGGAGATAATTGGGAAAGGAAAATTCAGCGGTGGTAAAACTATTCCCCCGGCCCCCGCCGTTTTCCCCCGCCGATGTTAGGGTTCCCAAGGGCCCCAAAACCCGTCGCTAAGCTATCGGGCTTAGCGGTTAGGGACCTGGCCCACGGGGAAACCGGTTGGGGGATAATTTTAAGGGTTTCGTCCGCCCGGGGAAAACATAATTAGATGTTTAGCGGAGCAAAAGAGCTCCGCCGGAGTTAAACTGTGGCCCCCCCCCCCCCCCAGTAAGGATGCGGCTCTGTGCAGCCCGGGGTGCACAGCCCAGGCGGCCTTGGGCGGCATCACGCTGCCCGGCCCGCACCCGGCCTGGTGAAAGTCACGGCCCCTGAAGAAAAAACCGGGGAGCAGCGACCGCCCACCCCGCGGCCCGGGGAAACGAGAGGGGGTAAATACACGTTTAGGGTTTTTACCCTTTTTAAATTTGGGTATTTTATGCCTTTTGGGGGGATTAACCCATTGTTATTTGTGCAGGGAAGGGGGGGCTATTATCTATTGTTTTTATGGGGCAAGGGAGGAAAAGGGGGATTACTCAAATTTTTATAGTTGAGGGAGGGGGGCTATTATTAATTTTTATATTTTTGCAGGGGGGGGGGCTATTATTTTATTGTTAATTTTTGTTCCCGGGGGGGGGCTAATTTTTATTGTTTTTTTTGGGGAGGGGAGGGGGGTGTTAATTTATTGTTTTTTTGTCAAGGGGGGGGAAGGGGGGGTGTTATCTTTTTGTTAAAATGGGCGGGAGGGGGGGGTTTAACTATTTTTATATGTGCAGGGGGAGGGGGGGGGCTATTATCTATTGTTTAAAGTGCAGGGGGGGGATAAAAGGGGTGTGGGGCCTATAAGCTATTAAAATACCCGGGGGGGGACCTAAACCCGCCTATAAAACCCGCTGGGGGGCCTAAACCCGGGCCCAAAATACCTGCCCCGGGGCCCCAACCCGCCTATTTTACCTTTTGGGGGACCCAAACCCGCCTATTTTTAACCCGGGTGGGGAACCAAAAAAAGCCTATATACCTGCTGGGGGGGAACCCTAACTTCCTAAATACCCACTGGGGGATCCATAAAATTTGCCTATATGGGGTACTTTTGGGGGGTCCATACCCATATACCTGGTTTGGGGGGTCCCTAACCCCCCCCATATACCCGCTGGGGGACCTAAAAATGCCCATTTCTTTACTTGGGGGGATCCATTTAAACCTGCCTATATACCTAATGGGGGGGTCCCCTAACTGCCCCGGATACCTGCGGGGGAAACCCCCAAAAAGCCCCTAATACCCGAGGGGGGTTTCCCTAAAAACCCGCCCCATTTTAACCCCGTGGGGGATCCCTTTAAAAATTTCCTATATACCCGCTGGGGGGAAATATTAAATTTCACACCTCCTATGGGGGAATAAAAGAAAGTATATAAAAACCCAGGGGGGGAATATATACTTACTGGGGGGCCCTATTAAACCCCCTACTTTGGGGGGACACATAAAATTTTCTGCGTGAGAAATCGTAACATCGTTTAAACCGGTTGTTAAGGCCCCAAAACAAGTCAGTTGAAAAGGGGTTTTGCAAACGACCTCCGCGGAAATCCCCGCTGGTTGGGTTTAAACCCGTTTTTTAAGGTCAGGGCCCATTTTTTAAGGCACCTTAGCAAACGACTCCGGGGACTAGTTTTTTTGTTCGCGCGGGGGTAATCGAAAGTCTATGGGGGCCGGGACCCCCTCCTTTCCCCCGGGAAAAAAACGGGGGTAAAATTTGCGCCCCGCAAAATTTTAAACCCCTTGTGAAAATAAGCCTTTTGGAAAAGAAAAATTTTTTTAAGGGTTTCTCCGAATTTTTTTTGTTGGGTGAATCAATTTGAATCCACTTCGTGTTTACATCAGTGGAAAGGTCCCCGGGTGAAAAAAAGACCCCTTTAAAAAGACCCCCAAAAGGAAAAAAATTTTAGTGTGTATGGAGGTTAGTTCTAAAAAACCTCCCGACTGGGTTTTTGGGAAAAAGGGGGGTGCCAAAAAAATTGCAAGAAAAGGGGGTTTATTTTTAAAACAACCTATAAGTTGTAACTACAGACATTTCCTTTTAAGAAAAGGGGGGGCTGGCCCGAAAATCTGGCGTTTTTCCCGCCCGGGGTTTTCAGGGAAAAAGCACCGTTTATACATCTTTAAAAAAACTTCCCCCCAAGCCACTCTTGGGGGGCAAATTACACTTTGTAAAGCCCCCGAATCTCGGGGAGAAATGCGGGGGGGGGGTGGCCCTAGAACCCTAGCGAAGCTAACAATTTTTAGGCTATGTTCACACGGCTTTTTTAAAAAAAAAAAGGGTGTCCCCTTTCCCTATTTCGCGCCCCTAACTGCGCGAAATAAAGGCTGAAAACCCCTCCCAGTTCCCTTCCCGGTTAAAACCACAGTTTTTTTTAGAGAAACTAGTTTACGGGCTCCTTTTCCCCCCCCAAAGGGAAAAAACGGAAAACGGGGGAGAAAAGTGAAAGTTTAATTATCACGGGTGGTAAATTGCGCCCGAAAAATAGCGCACCCCCCCCCACTCCAGACACACGCCGTAATTTTCAGGCAAAATTTCCCGCAATTACGGGTGAAAAAAAGCCGTGTGAAAATAAACCTTTAGTTTTTGCTAAAGGCAAATTTTTTCCGCATTAAAAGCTGGAACGGTAGAAACCTTTAAAGTGGTTTCCTGCTCCAGAAATTTTCCCCTAGCGCTAGAATGTGTGTTTATGACCCGCTGTTAAGCGGGGTCAAAAAATCAGGCGCCTTTTTTGCCCTTTTTTAAAAACAAGGAAAATTTTGCATGTAAACGTCAAATTTCATGCATGGGCACCCTAATCTTTTTTTTAGGAAACATGAAACCCGACAAAAAACTGAAAACAGTGGCATGCAGGCGATTTGGAGGAAAAAATTTGGGGACCCGAAATGATGTCCGTGAAATAGGCTACCTTCCCGTAGAATTTTGGGGCTTTAGAAAAAAACCATGTGCTTTATCAAACCACCCAGAAATCACCCCGAAATAAATGTGCTCTTAAAAAAAATGGAAAACAAGAGCCCCAAAAATTAGAAAAAATTCCTTTTTTTTTGTCGGGGATTCTGTTTATATTGCTTCTCCAAGGACATGTTACAGGTATGGTTTATTGCCCCAAAATGAGGAAAATTTGTAAAAATAGGCCCTCACAAAAAAATGGGGCACCTCCCCATTTCATTTAAAAAGTTCCCCAATCCCGAATGAAAATTTTTTTTTTTAACCCAAAAATTTTTAATTTGGGCAAAATTTTTAAAGTAGTTCAAACAGAATACAGTTAAAACATCACCGGCCCCTTTTATTAGGTACACCTGTCCAAAGCTCGTTAACCCCTTTAATTTCTAATCCCCGGGGCCCAAAACACATGGCCCGGGAAATCAGTTGCAATTTAGGGATTAGAAAATGGTCAAGACCAAACTCCTTTAGTTCAAAACCCAGCTCAGTTTTGGGGAAAAAAAGGAAAATTTACTTTGGGCCCCTTTTAAAAAAGTTTGGCTGGTTGTTGGTGCCAAAGGGGGGGTCTTTTAGTAAATTTAGAAAACTGCTGAACTCCCGGGGGTTTTACGCCAACCCTAACTCTTTGGGTTTTTTCAGAGAATGGTGGGAAAAAAAAAAACATCCAACCCCGGGGGCGGGCCCGTCCCGTGGGCGGAAATGCCTTGTTGATGGCCAGAGGGGCAAAGGAGAATGGGCAGACTGGTTGAGCTGAAAAAGAAAGGGGGAAAAGTGACTCAAATAGCCCCCCCGTTACAACCAAAAGGGAGGCGAAGAGCATTCTGAAAAGCAAAATTAAAGGGGAACTTTGAGGCAGATGGGGTACAGCGCAGAAAGACCACACCCGGGTGCCCCTCCTTTCAGCCCTTAAAGAACAGAAATTTAGGGTCCAATTTGGCCCAAAAATCTGAAATTTGAATTGGCCAAAAAGGGAAAATTGGGGAAAAAACGGTTGCCTGGGGCTTTATTTATCTCGATGTTTTGCGGGGGACATTCGGATGGGTAGGGTGAATTTTGGGGGTCAACAACATGAAAAACATGGATCCATCCTCCTTGTATCAACGGGTTTAACTTGGTGGTGGTGGTGGGTGTCAGGGTGTGGGGAAAATTTTTTGGGACTCTTTTGGGCACCCCTTGGGGTACCAATTGGGGCATCGTTTGGGGGAACACCTTTTGGAAAAACTATAAACCCCGAAGAATTGAGGCAGTTCTGAAGGCAAAAGGGGGTCCAAAAAAGTTACTTGCATGGGTACCTAAAAAAGAAGGGGGTCGGTGGGGGTGTAAAAGTCATTGTAGCCCCAAATTTAAACCCTTTTATCCCCCCAAAAAAACCCAAACCAGCCCACCTCCCCAAAACCATCTTTCCAAATTTAGAACAGTAAATTCCCCTTAAAAATCCAAAAAAGCAATGCAAATATTTAATAACCCTTTAGTTTTTATCACCAAAAAAAATTGTACCTTTTGGGGGGGGCCCCCTTTCCCCACAACTTTTCCCCAAAATTTTTTTGACCCCCCCCCCCCCCCCCAACCTTGAATTTCCCACACGGGGGACCTTTCCCAAAATCCTCCCGCCTAACTACAGTATTGGCCAAAAAGTTTTGGGGAATGACACAAATAGATATTTTACATGATCTGGTTTTCCCTTTTGGTTTTTTATGTGTGTTTGTCCCGATGTTTTTATCACATACAGAAATACAAGTGAATCTTTTTATGATTAACAAAAGGTTTTGTGACAGAAAGAAAATTTAATTGCCCGCAAAATCAATTTTGGGAGTGTTTACCCCTTTTTTCTTCAGGGACCTCTGCAATTCCCCCCTGGCATGCTCTCAATCCCCAAATTTTGGACCAAAACCTTTACTGAGGTGGCCCTCCATTCTTGCACAATCAATTCTTTCTTTTGTCTCAAATTCGTTAGTTTTTTGTTTGTTTCCCAAACCCCTCTCTTGATGATTGACCCAAAAATTCTAAAAGGGATTAAGATCTGGGGGGTTTCCAGGCCATGGACCCAAAATTTCTATGTTTTGTTCCCTGAGCCATTTAGTTATCACCTTTGCTTTATGGCAAGGTGCTCCATCATGTTGGAAAAGGCATTGTTGATCACCAAACTGCTCTTGGATGGTTGGGAGAAGTTGCTCTTGGAGGACATTCTGGTACCATTCTTTATTCATGGATGTGTTTTAAGGCAAGACTGTTAGAGAGCCGATTTCCTTGGCTGAGAAGCAACCCCACACATGAATGGTTTCTGGATGCTTTACAGTTGGCTTGAGACAAGACTGGTGGTATCGCTCACCTTGTCTTCTCCGAACAAGCTGTTTTCCAGATGTTCCAAACATTCGGAAAGGGGATTCATCAGAGAAAATGACTTTACCCCAGTCCTCAGCACTCCACTCCCTGTACCTTTGGCAGAATATCAGTCTGTCCCTGATGTTTTTTCTGGAGAGAAGTGGCTTCTTTGCTGCCCTCCTTGACACCAGGCCTTGCTCCATGAGTCTCCGCCTCACAGTGCATGCAGATGCACTCACATCTGCCTGCTGCCATTCCTGAGCAAGCTCTGCACTGCTGGTAGACCGATTCCGAAGCTGAAACACTTTTAGGAGACGGTCCTGGCGCTTGCTGGTCTTTCTTGGGCGCCCTGGAGCCTTTTTGGGAACAATGGAACCTCTCTCCTTGAATTCCTTGATGATGCGATAGATTGTTGACTGAGGTGCAATCTTTCTAGCTGCGATACTCTTCCCTGTTAGGCCAGTTTTGTGCAGTGCAATGATGACTGCACGTGTTTCTTTAGAGATAACCATGGTTAACAGAAGAGAAACAATGATGCCAAGCACCAGCCTCCTTTTAAAGTGTCCAGTGGTGTGATTCTTACTTAATCATGACAGATTGATCTCCAGCCCTGTCCTCATCAACACCCACACCTGTGTTAATGGAGCAATCACTGAAACGATGTTAGCTGGTCCTTTTAAGGCAGGCCTGCAATGAAGTTGAAATGTGTTTTGGGGGAAAAAGTTCATTTTCTAGGCAACTATTGACTTTGCAATTAATTGCTGTTAAGCTGATCACTCTTTATAACATTCTGGAGTATATGCAAATTGCCATTATAAAACCTGATGCAGTAGACTTTGTAAAAATTAACATTTTTATCATTCTCAAAACTTTTGGCCATGACTGTAAGTTCGGTGCAGCAAGACCAAAAGTATCCAGCCATTTAGCCCATATTTTATTATATTTAAGTTTGGCTCCTCTCTTATAATACACCCCTCTCTCCAATGCAATCAGCCAGTTCACTTTTTTAACAAACTCCTGTGCTGACGGAGGTTCTGCATCCAGCCATTTTGACGCTATTAACTTCCTCGCCATAAATAAAAGCCTAGATATCACGATTTTCTCAGCCTCTGAAACCGTTAAGTCTCCTACATATCCCAAAATACAGATTCATTTCCATTGTAATTTGAAAAATATGCTGGATCAATTGGACAATAAAAATCCAATAACGCTCTAGTTTAGGGCAATGCCAGAACATATGCATCAGAGAGGCCGGGTGGACATGACACCTATTACACAGAGGAGAGGCCCTAATTCCAATTTTATGCAGAAATAGAGGAGTTCTGTAAACTCGATGTATTAAGAATAATTGAGAGATTCGATGCTGTTCACTCACTGAAATCAATGGTATGGTCCTCAGTATCTCCTCCCAAATATTAGGCTCTATAGGGCCAATATCTCCTTCCCACCTACTACATAAATCTATTGGGTTTCTAGAAAAAAAGTTTGCCAACAAAAGTTTATATAAAGTGGATATTAGTCCCTTTGTTGTTTTGATGTTCTTGACCCTATCTATCGGAATAAACTTGGCATTATATTGAATTGTGTCTGATTTTTCTGCATTATAAGCGTGCCTAAGCTGTAAGTATTTATATAGCTGTGTATGCGGTAAAGCAAATTCCATTTGCAATTGCTGAAAACTTTTAAGCACCCCCTGATCTGTAAGCAGTTGGGAGACATATTGAAGGCCCCTAGATGCCCATGACTCGAATCCCTGGAGCACAAAAAGTTCGGACAACCAGGGGGTATTCCAAATCTCGGTATAGGATGTGCAGCCACCTGAATGAAATTCTAGCAGAACATTTCATAGGAGGGACCAGAAACAACAAATAACCAATGCTGGGAAGGCCTTCACAATCACAAGATCTAACACCCTGTGGTGTCCTTTTGTGGAGCTACATTAGAGATTTATATATTCAGGGGGTTACAAAGCCTGTACCTTACCTAGCCCTGCACTGAGGCGAGAACAGACACAATTGTATCTAGTGTAGACAATGCTCTGTGTGTTAGGTCTGGTTCCCATATGTGTCAGATGTTCCGCTCTGCACCCCCGTCACATGTTTCGTGAGCAAGATGCCCTATTTTTTCCGTATGAACGACGGACAACATGGCGGAAACCCGACAGAGCCATTGTAATCAATAGGATCTATCAGACACTGTGAGTGTCCATTGTGAAATGGATCAACCAATGCAGATGTGAACCCAAGCCTTATACATACAGGCCTGAGTCCAGACTAAGCGACTGTTAGAAAGCTAGGTTGGTGCAGCTGGTGCTGAATAGTTTAGCTCACAGAGCATTGCCTAGGCTGGATACACCCATATGCACTTCCCAGCTTTGAGCAGGACTATCTATAAGAATGCTTTCAAAAATAGCAGTGATACCTGTTTATTTCCATCAGGTAACAAATAAAATGCAAAGTTACTGAACAAAAGGTTGCTATAGCTACAAACCTGTTCAATCTCGCATGATAGCCTGTCAGTGCTGGTCGCTATAGCTATAGACCTGTTCGAGCTCTCCTAATAGGCTGCCAGCACTGGTTGCTATAGCTACAGACCTGGCTTCTACTGCAGCCTAGTGGAAGTCAGTAAACACGCCCCTCAATTCAAAGTAAAACCAAGAAAACAGGACTGAGGTAAGAAAAATCAATGTAGTGAGACAACCCCTCTAACACTTCTGTTTTTGAAAGCATTCTTACTTGGCAACGTTATTTCCACACCTGCCTAACACTTTTGCACAGTCCTGGATATTCAAGAGTGGTCTCATTCACTGACAGCAAACTCATATCTTCAAACTGGATCTCTTTATATTCTTGTTCTAGATGACTGGTTATCATCAGAATAAGCTGTGGCATACACACCGGAGGTAGAAGACAGATTTAGTGGAGCGCTCTTGATACACGAACATGTTCTTTCGGTTAACGACAGAGAAGGCGTTGAGCACGGAGCGCAGGGACTGGATGGCTGCAGATACACAAGATGAGAGGTATAATACACTCCCTATCCTGTAGGCCCAAATCATGGAACTGATCAGACACTAACCTCTGGAGACCCCCATGTTGGGTCCCATCTTCAGTCGGGGGTGGATGTGAATGACAGTGCTCCACACCATGTCGCAGGCAAAGTGCCCCGGCATGAACTGCATGGTGGCGGCAAGGTAATCACGTGGCTGGTAACTCTCCTCTCCAGAGAAATCTGTAATGGCAGAGTTGTTAATAATAGGGGGACACCATTCCCCAAGTAATCATAAGAGTTGGTAAACCCAACAAGGAGCTGTGCTGGAGACATCACTTTCCAGGTGAATCTTTAGAACCCATTTCACCCCCCCCCCCATCACCCCCCAAAAAAACCACAGTGCATCAACTAAAATGGATTTCTAATTCCAGTTTTTACTGTAGTTTTCACTCAGCTTTCCCAGACTCCTGATAGAAAAAACCAGTCCAGCATTGCACAATTTATTTTTACTGTTGATTTTTTTTTTTTTTTTTTTAATTTCTTTGTACTGGAAATCCCTGAATGATTTACATCCAAAAACTGAAATCATAAAGACCTAGTCCTGACCACATATATATGTTAATTCGGCTAGAATATAGAGGATGCACATTGCCTGTACTGCGGATAACATGTATGAAACCTGGCACCAACACGCCAGTTTTAAATCGCTTTAGAGGAAAGTAGAAGGTGCCAGTATGCACGAAAGGGTTTCACACACTTTATACACGTGTCCCGTATATGGAAAAATTTGTCTTAGCCTCGCCACGTCTAACTTGGTATTGACATGTACGACACTTATGCGCCAAATCTGGCACAATCGTACGATTCTGGCGTGACACTGCCCCCTCCCACGCCGCAAACATGGCACATTCAAAAGTGTCGTGTCTGGTTCAGAATGCGCCAAGTTTGGTGTACGATTGTTAATACATCTATAGAACAGGGCTACAACAGGTTTTTGGACACAAAGCACAGCAGGAAACTGGTGCAGCCTGTTCATACATGTCACCCTGTGTGTCAGTGCAGGCAGTGTGACCGAGGAGACGTGCACTGCTGCTTCTCTCATATATTACATTATGCAGGCACAACGGGATCTATGATTTACTGGAAACAGTAAGTAATCTATCTTCTCCGATCTCATAACTGGCAGACGAGTTTAGAGCTTTGGGAGTCGTCTCTAATAATATCTACACACAACTGGCCCTATAATGCAATGATCACCTTCAATAACGAGCATCTTTGGCCGGTATGTGGCGTATGGACTCTCACTCTTCCAGATATCTTCCTCGCTCTCAGCCACCAGCAATGTATTACAAAGGTGCGTGTCATGCAGGTCCTGCAGCAGGAGACGCTGTGGAGGAAGCACACACAGTACTGAAAGGAGCTTTCCAAGGAAGGACATTTCTGCTGTATCCATATGATATGGGCTTATTTCTTGGAAGTCTGACCAATGAGACCACGTCAATCTTTAGGATGAGGTTCTTATATCCCCAGCAGCTGTTTTGAAGCCAGAACAAAAGTGTGAGGCTTTGGTTGTGCCTTTGTGAGGCCGTCTCTATAGGTGGAATTGGAAAGTGAGAGGCAGAAAGTGTTTCCATCACTCATAACAGACCCCTATTGAGAGAGCGGCCGAAATGTCATGCTGACCACTTTGTCCAGCTCCAGGACAACAGGAACCACGTGACCCACATTTTCCTAATCGGTTGGGGTCTTAGGGTATGTTCACATGGCGTAATTGCAGTGCTCATTTTCGATTTAATACGGCCGCAATGCGTGCTCCAATTACGGTAATTCAGAGCTCTCATACAGAACTATGAATTACGTCTTGTGTCCCCCAGCGTACAATACGATCGTATTGTACACCAGTGGAGAGAAGTGACATGTCACTTCTTCGCAGCGCTTACGTGCAGCTTAGGGCGCCTCCCCACCGCACAGGTTTATCCGATCGGTATTTGTCTGTTTTTTGTGCCGTGCACACGGCCGCCGCGATGAGTGGAGAAAAGCCCTCCCCCTTCCCAATGACATGTTCATATTCTGCCCAAAAACCGGACGGAAGAATGAACATGTACAACGTTTTTCGGTCCGCCGGCGGTGCAGTGGGGACTGCTGCATGGGTTTTCCATTGCAGCCCGTGTAAGGCTATGTTCACACGGCTTAAAATGGAACGTATTTCAGTCCGTAATTTCGCGCCGTACTGCGCGAATGACGGCTGGAATACGTCCCAGTCATTACGGTAATCCACAGTTCTCATAGAGTCTCCTCTCCCCGCTCGGCGAATACCCCGCGGGGGGAGATAAGTGATATGTCATTTACTAGCGGCGTATACGCGCCGCTAGTAATGATAGTCTATGGGCCGGCGAGGTGCCGGCCCCCTGCTCCCGTCCACACGGCGTAATTGCGGCCGGTTTCTCAGACGGTTTGCAAAACCGCAATCTGTCTGAAAAACCGGCCGCAAACCAGTGCCGTGGGAACATGGCCTTATAGTGCAAGTGAATGGGGCCAGCCCCCCATGCTTTAGAAGTACAAGCTGGACAGCATGTACTTCTAAAACACATGGCGTACTGCGGCGTGTACAGTATGTGCCGTGTGAACATACCCTTACTGTTCAGAACATCAGTATTGGACATTTATTGAATATCCATTTACAGATAGAAATGTCAAAAAATCCACAACATATCAAATAAAACGCATGACAAGGAAAGGCTCTGCAAATGTTTAATATGTTTTGCCTCCCAATTACTTACCAATTTCAATATTTCTGCTTACTGTCAGTGAGTGGAAACATTCTTGTTTAGCGCAAAAAGCTAAAAAGCCCATCCTGACCTAATACTTCACATAGCTGAGGGTTTGCTGTAGTCATACCTACTTCACATAATCCTTGGTGAGCAAAATACATTAGTCTCTCCCCTGTCCTCACAGCCTGTTCCAAAATATCAGTGAAGGTAACATGTTGAGGCGGATTACAAGATTATATGGACTAAATTGTAGTAAGCTTTCATCTGTGAAAAAAACTTGGTCTCGACAGGATGTAGACAAGACTTTGTTTCCGTTCACTGAAAGCAAGCACAGATCTTGGAAATGGAAAAAATTGAAATATAACATGACGCTCTGCAACTTTCTTATATGCTGTATTTACATAGTGGACATAGTGAATTATCCAACACAGCAAAAATGTAATTAAACCTGAAGGTCTCTAGAAGGATCTTAAGGAAATCCATTTTTTGCTTATTGCCGTCCAGAGTGCAGTACAGACATTGACTGAACGCAAGGCTTTTTCTTTGGAAAAATATTACATTTAATAACCGCTGCTAAGCTGATGCCCCTGCTCTACATCAGTCACTGTGGTCCCCCTAAGGTATCAAGTCAGTGGATACAGCAGGTTTTCATCCTCCGGAGGGAGCCTCTTTCTAGAGATACGGAGTTTTGGCTTTTCCTTTGTTCCCTTCTGTCCTTAAATTATTAAGAGCGCATGGTAAATTGGTTTCTTTCCGGATTTCTGTATCAGTAATCTGCCGCAGTCCAGGCGGCCTGTTTACGAGATCTCATCTGATAGATTGGCCGGCGCTATCTTGTTTTATGCTTATTGCTATTTAAGGCTCGGTGCAGAAGTTTAAGTGTTGCAATTTGGAGGAAAGCATTTGTTTTTTAGTTTCTCAGCGAGAGACGTGATGGAGCCAAACACTTACTAGCCTGACAGGCAGACAGATCTGTAATGACAGTGTTGGAAAAGGGCAAATGGGGCAACAATCTGAAAATTCCATCATGAGGGGCCAATGATAACCCTGAATGTGAAGACATACGACCCCTCGAGTGGTCCTGATGACCCGCAAAGGATTTTATCACATTTTAAACGTTGCGGCATTTCTTAATATTACTGACAATACATTTCAATTTCATTTATCAGGAGGACACAGATTATTTATCACTACCTCAAGACAGAATTTTACCTTAAGGGTATGTTCACACGATGTACTGCGGCGCGTACAGTGCATGCTGCACTACATCGTGTCTTTCAGGAGCTCGCGCTGCTAAGCGCGTACTCCCAGGGCGCAGGGGGCCAGCCGCTTGCCGGCCCTATTGACATTCATTAACTATGGCGCGTATTTGCCGCGAATAATTGACATGTCACTTATCTCCCCGCGCGTACAATATGATCGTATTGTACAAGCAAGGAGATCACCGTAATTTCGGCGAGCATCTTGACCGTATTAGAGCGCAAATGTGTGGTGAAATGAGCGTCGAAATTACCCCATGTGAACATACCCTAAAGAGGTTTTCTCGTAACAAAGATCATATCTCTAATGATGGGGACAGTAAAAATAAGCACTTTTGCAATTGGTTTGTTTTACCTAAATAGCAGCTATTAGCTAATCTGCGTGTGTCTAGCACTAATTCTGCAGCCTGGGGTCAGGCCACACTCCCTTTGGTGTGATTGGCTGCCTGATATTTAATTCAGCCTTTTTGGGACACACACTCCTGGGTCAGGACCAACCCCCTGTACTGTGATTGACTGCCTGCATTCTCTGTACTTACTCCCCTCTCCCCTCTGAGCAGTGTAAATTGAAAGTGAAACTAGTTGCCTCAGCTTTCTATGCTGGCTGTATCTGTAAAATAAAGGCTGTGTGAGCTTCTCTATGTTCCTCTCCCAGCTCTATGGGCAATTACTGAGTCTCTAGCTGCAAGATTCACTCTCTCCCCCCATATAACACAGCTTTAGGCTATGTGTACACTGCATCGGACAAAAAACAACCCGAAAGCAGCCGTTTTTTTCTCCGATGCAGGACCGCGGTTTTTGTGATGCTTTGTGCTTCTCATTTTTTTTTTATGTCGCCCATACAATTGTATTGTATGGGAAGACGGCAAGAAAACTATAAGCACCAGCGTATTATACCCATGTTGTATAATACGCCCGCGCCGAAAGACGAGCAGAGAAAAGACGAGCTGTGGAGACTGCAGCTCGTCTTTTCTATTGCCGTCTACGGGGCTGCACGAGTGATCGTATCTTCGGGGCTTTTAAAAAACGAAAGCGCCGAAGACACGATTATAATAGTGTGCAGTGCAGACATAGCCTTAGATGTGAAGCATTGGCAGCTGCTCCCAATCCTGTTCCGGCTGTACAGAGAATTGTCATTTGACAAAGGTTTGGGACAAACCGAAATGTTATGCCTATTACTATACTGTCTATAACTTATGTCACCGTTGGACTTAATTTAAAATCTAATTTCAACATCATCTCTTACTGCATACGACTGGTTCTTGGAAAATTTTAAGCAAACAGCTAATTAATTTGCTGCTAATGAACACAGCCGTTGAGGATACCCATCTTGATTGACAATGCCACAGACCCTACAAGACTTCACAACTTGGACACAGAACTAATGCACTGTTTACTTCCATATGTTGCGAGCACTTGCTTGCTGAGTAGTACACACAGCAACCATTCCTGCTGTTCACACCGGGTTGCAACATTTTGCTTTCTTCAAATCGTTTCTCTTTTGCACTTAGGTGCAAAAGAATAATTTTGTAATTTTCACATCAACCTTAAAGGGAAACTGTCACATAGTTTATGCCCCCCTTGCTGAGGACAGCACAGGCCAGTGTCAGACCTGCTGTTTCCAGCGCTGTGTCCCTTATTCTGTAAGATGCTGCAGTTTTAGAGCATTTAATGCTCAAATCTGCAGTTTTGAGTCATAAAAGTCATGAAAAGAGTCAGATTTTTTCAAATTCCACCCATCTGAGGCTAGCCCTGCCCACCTGAGGCTACAGCATCTTACAGAATAAGGGACCCCAGGGGCGTGTATTCGGCCCCCTTAAGTTAATACTTTGTGGAGCCACCTTTTGCTGCGATTACAGCTGCAAGTCTCTTGGGGTTTGTCTCTATCAGTTTTGCACATCGAGAGACTGAAATTCTTGCCCATTCTTCCTTGGCGCAGCTGGAGCTCAGTGAGGTTGGATGGAGAGCGTTTGTGAACAGCTGGAGCTCAGTGAGGTTGGATGGAGAGCGTTTGTGAACAGCTGGAGCTCAGTGAGGTTGGATGGAGAGCGTTTGTGAGCAGCTGGAGCTCAGTGAGGTTGGATGGAGAGCGTTTGAGCAGCTGGAGCTCAGTGAGGTTGGATGGAGAGCGTTTGTGAACAGCTGGAGCTCAGTGAGGTTGGATGGAGAGCGTTTGTGAGCAGCTGGAGCTCAGTGAGGTTGGATGGAGAGCGTTTGTGAACTGCTGGAGCTAAGTGAGGTTGGATGGAGAGCGATTGTGATCTGCTGGAGCTCAGTGAGGTTGGATGGAGAGCGTTTGTGAACAGCTGGGGCTCAGTGAGGTTGGATGGAGAGCGTTTGTGAACAGCTGGAGCTCAGTGAGTTGGATGGAGGGCGTTTTGAACAGCTGGAGCTCAGTGAGGTTGGATGGTGAGCGTTTGTGAACTGCTGGAGCTCAGTGAGGTTGAATGGAGAGCGTTTGTGAACAGCTGGAGCTCAGTGAGGTTGGATGGAGAGCGTTTGTGTACAGCTGGAGCTCAGTGAGGTTGGATGGAGAGTGTTTGTGAAAAGCTGGAGCTCAGTGAAGTTGGATGGAGAGCGTTTGTGAGCAGCTGGAGCTCAGTGAGGTTGGATGGAGAGCTTTTGTGACCAGCTGGAGCTCAGGGGGTTGGCTGGAGAGCGTTTGTGAGCAGCTGGAGCTCAGTGAGGTTGGATAGAGGCGTTTGTGACAGCAGTTTGCAGCTCTTTCCACAGATCCGATTGGATTCAGGTCTGGACTGTGACTTGGCCATTCTAACACCTGGAGCGTTTATTTGTGAACCTTCCATTGTAGATTTTGCTTATGTTGGATCATTGTCTTGTTGGACGATAAATCTCCGTCCCAGTCTCGATCTTTTGCAGACTCCAACAGGTTTTCTTCCAGAATGGTCCTGTGTTTTGCTCCATCCATCTTCCCATCAATTTTAACCATCTTCCCTGTCCCTGCTGAAGAAAAGCCCAAACCATGATGCTGCCCACCATGTGACGTGGGTTGGTGTTCAGGGGATGAGCTGTGTTCTTTTACGCCAAACATTTTGCATTGTGGCCAAAAAGTTGGAATTTGGTTTCATCTGAGCAGAGCCCCTTCTTCCACATGTTTGGAGTCTCCCAGGGGCTTGTGGCAACCTTTAAACACGACTTTTTATGGATCTCTTTGAGAAATGGCTTCTTCTTGCCACTCTTCCATTAAGGCCAGATTTGTGCAGTGTACTACTGATTGTTGTCCTATGGACAGACTCTACCACCTCATCTGTATATCTCTGAAGTTCATCCAGAGTCATCATGGGCCTCTTGGCTTCATCTCTGATCAGTCTTATCCTTGTTTGAGATGAAAGTTTAGAGGGATGGCCGGGTCTTGGTAGATTTGCAGTGGTCTGATACTCCTTCCATTTCAATATCATCGCTTGCACAGTGCTCCTTGGGATGTTTGAAGTTTGGGAAATTTGTTTGTATCCAAATCCAGCTTTAAACTTCTCCACAACAGTATCACGGCCCTGCCTGGGGCCGAATAATATTGCACGCCCCACTTTTCAGTTTTTTTTTGCTAAAGTTTAAAATACCCAATAAATTTTGTTCCACTTCACAATTGTGTCCCAGTTGTTGTTGATTCTTCACAAAAAAATTACACATTTTAGTCTTATATTTGAAGCCTAAAATTTTGGCAAAAGTTGAAAATTCAAGGGGCAAATACTTTCGCAGGCACTCGTGTACGTGTGCGTGTGTATGTGTATTATTATATACAATATATAGTAAAAGACGAATAATATTACACACACACCATACTCTGTCATTTAGTTTTATGGTAACATTACAGCGGGTTGGCTGCCAAAAGTGCATCACGAAAACTATTCATGATAAATGACATGCACTCATAGATTTGCAGCACAATCGCTGATTTATCACACAAACAATATATTGAAAAAAAAAATTATATATATATATATATATATATATATAATATATATATATATATATATATATATATATTTATTGTTTTGTGTGATCATAATGCAGCAGATTGTGCTGCAAATCTATGAGTTGCATGTCATTTTATCATGAATTAGTTCTGCGATGCGCTTTCTGGCAGCCAACCTGCTGTACATGCTACATGAACGACCACCCTAAAATTATTTCAAATGGTCCCTTACCTGGTTGACCACACGGCAGATCTCTCCCACCTTCCTCACCACCAGCTGGTGCAGCCGCTGACTCTCCCCGAGCTCCTCTTCTTCCTGAGCAGATACCGCGCTGTCAGCAAAAATAATTATTATATGGTGACAAACTTCAAGGAAATAATAAAAAGCCAAAGAAAAAACTACTGGCAAATAAAAGGGGTACCTGGCGTGGGTGCACACTTCTACCCGGTCCTGGTGAATCTTCACTATTAGCCAAAACTTTGGCATGACTGGGCAGCGCGAGTCCTGATCACTGATGAGAGCATCCTCACACTCGGAGTCGCTGCTGCCCGCATCATATCCTGCCAGAAAACAATATAGTTTAGGAATCAGAAATTATATTGAGGAAGTCTGTAATAACTGTATACATTCCTGCAATTTAACACATCCTATTCTTCACTACTTTCAAAATCTCTGCTTGGTGTAAGTGAATGGAGACATTCGGGTTTACATTCAGAGGCTGAAAACCTGTCATGGTCTTGTCCTACTCACAAAATTCCTCAAATTTAGTCCAAGCATTCCTTAAAGGGATTTTCACACCACCTCAATGAACTTTAAATATGTAGGCAAAGGTAAATAATGATAATGACCAAATACATTGCTGTTTTGATTTTGCTTCATTTCAGAGATAGAGAAGTTCTTCTTTAAACAAGCTTGTTAAGGTTTCCTAGGCTGCCGCTCAACTCTAAGAGTGGCTGGGATGGTGGGGTCGCTCCCTGCTGTGTCTTATTAGCAATACGGGAGCTTAACTTTCTTACTACCAAACTTTAACCTGCTAGAACTCTGTAGCCTTGTGCCCTGCTGTTAAAACCCATACATCACTAATGTCCCTCTAACAGGCTAAGATAGGAATAGCAGAGCTGAAATGTCAGTCACTGCTGTAGACCTGCCCAAAGCCTGAACAGGAAGGGGGAGTCTGAAGCTGGCTGTGAAGAGGATGCTCTGTAAAAACTAAGCAATGAATTTCTCTCATAGTCTGAAAATAAACAGCTTTTGTCTAGATTATAACTCTGCAACATGTGCTCTGCTTTACAATGATTTGCAGTGTGAGCAGGACTGCATCAGGTGGGGTTTTAGTATTCCTAAATGTAAGCAGTAATTCCATTAACTGACTAGTAAGCTTTATCGATATCATCTTTGATGGCTTGATCATTTAGGATAAAAGACGTGTTGTAAAAGTATCCAGGACAGGTCGAAATCTGTGGGTGCGAAACGTGGGAGTGCTTCACATGTATTGTTATTAAAGATTCATTTTCAACGTGTGCTGGATCCTTTTGCAACAAGAATTCCCCAGCAACGGCCAACCTGGTATTTTTCCCTGCACCGTCGTTAACTCAGAAATATGACATTTGCAAGTTTTAGGTGAGCGGATGTTTTCCTATTCCATAATTAATAATCTTCACCATTATTTAAAGATGAACTAAAAAACATTACTGTATAAACAAAAACAGGGATTGCAAACAACTATTTGCTACTAAATACTTCTTCGACTAAAGTTTATTTCAAGTGGATTATCCAGGTTTAGTGGCTCCAATTCACCTACTCATAGGTCCTCTACTGATCAGCTGGGGTCACAGAGGACGTGCAAATGCCGACATTTAATGCACATGGGCAACTGCACTAACCACCAGGGGCTACTTAATATGGGTCTAGAACAGGCCCTATTACTACCCCTATATGTCCTATTAGAAACCTGGAGAGGGGTTGTTGCACAAGGTTAGAGCCCCTTAAATAACCTCTCCCCTCCATACATCTCTGCCTTAATCTCCAGATATCTCCCCTCAAGAAATCTCCGCTCCTCACAGGACCTTCTTTGCTGTTCTCCTCACATAACCGTCTCCAAGACTTCTCTGGTGCTTCCCCCACACTCTGGTACGCACTGCCCCAACACATCAGACTCTCTGCCACTCTCACCAGCTTCAAAAGCAACCTGAAAACCCATCTCTTCAGGAGCCTATAACCTACAATAACCCTGCTGCCACTGTACTACCCCACAAACATGTCTGCCCCTCTCCTCCTGTCTCTTCCCTCCTCCTTGTAGATTGTAAGCCCTCGCGGGCAGGGTCCTCTCTCCCTCTGTTGTGCCAGTTTTAAGTCGTTCATCGTTATTATTTGTACTCATTTGACTTATGTATGTAACCCCCCTCAAATGTACAGCTCCATGGAATCAATGGCGCTTTAAAATAAATGATAATAATAATAAAAAATGGGTTTTTACATGTTACACATTTATAGCATATCAATGGGGACCTGGCTACCCAAAGTCTCAGCTGTGCTTGGAACCCAATTGAAATGAATGAGAGAGTTCCAAAAACCATTACATTTACCACAGAGACTTTCCGGAGCTTGCTTGAGATAGGTACAGGTCCCAAAATAGGGTCCTGAACCGGTTACACATTTATGGCATATCCTATGTAAAAAAAAACTCTAACATACTTCATTTTTTACTTATTCTTTATCCATTTCTTAAAATATGACAAATACCCAACTATCCCGGATGTATGCTGGAGATGCCAGCACAGAGGGGACACACACTTTCATATATATTGGGACTGTAGTCTGATATACCCCTTTTGGTGCGCAGTGAGAGATTTGATCAAGGATCTTGTAGGGGTGAAACTCCTTCTACATCCCAGGGTATTCCTGTTGAATCTTGTTACTCAGCGTTTGGGTTCCAAAGTCCGGTAGAAGTGACTGACAACCAAATCAGCAAAGCGGCCGCCATCAACAGAGACAATCTACTTACATACAAAAAGACCCAGAATGAAGAACGAGTGCCCCTAGTGGTCACCTACAACCCACAGCTGGAGATCCTACGAAAGATTGCCAAGGAACTCCAACCTGTACTACATAGGACAAAGACATCAAAGAATTTTCCCCAGTCCCCCTCTCCTCTCCTTTCGGCAACCACCAAACCTGCGGCATATTATTGTCCGGAGTGCCCTGAAGGCGCCAACTGAAAATGGCGCCTCACCCTGCCTGCAGAACAGGTGCAAGACCTGCAGGCACATCCACACTGCTGACAGTGTACCTGCCCCACAGTCACAGCAGGTGCACAGAATTAGGGGGACATTCTCCTGCAGGTCTAGCAATGTGGTGTATCTGATTATGTGTACCCAATGTCCAACCACAGGCCTCTATGTGGGGGGAAACAGGGTAGAGACTCAGCCAGCGCATGAATTCACACAGATTCACCATTAACAACAACAGAACAGATCTCCCAGAGGCCGCACATTTCTCCGGAGATGACCATTGTATTGAAGATTGAAGATGATGATTTTAATGGGACATTTTAAGACGCGGAGGGAGAGAAAGGAATGGGAATTTAAATGAATGCAAAAATGTCAAACTCTGCAAAAAAGGGGCTAAATATTCATGCCAGCTTTATGTCAAACTATGTATGAACTGTGACAGCCACAAATTACACCTGATGGCTACGAGATAAGACGCAGAATTACTGACCCCTCCGTCACACCCCACAAGTTTCCAGATTGTTGATTTCTTGACCTGTTGTAAATGACTTGTCTGCTTATATTGCATTTTGTTATTTTTAAGAATTCTAAGATCATTTGAAGGTCCAGGTCTTTTGTGTAAATTTTCAGTTCTTGTATAACATCATGTCTGAAGAAGGGAGCTAGTCCTCTCGAAAGCTCACTATCAAATATACTCAGTCAGCCTCTAAAAGGTATCGCCTGATTTCTTCACTCTTATACTACTTTCTATGGCTAACACGGTACAACATTATACTACTGCATATATTAACGGCAGCTAGAGGTCTAGTGGCGAGTCACTGGAAGAGGGCATCTCCCCCGGACAGAACAGAAGTTATAGATCGCCTGAAGGAGGTGAGGCGAATGGAATACCTTACGGCCTTACTGAATGGTAGATTAGACACTTTTACTGTGATTTGGTTCCCATGGGACAGGTATCTAATAGAGAATGAGGCGATATGATCCCGATAGCTTATTCCCCCATTTTTGGCTGAGAGCAACAACCTTGTCCTGCCCCTATCCTCTTCTGTCTATGTGTGTCCGTGTTATATTACTTTCAAAGATGGATCCGAGCTGCGCTATGGAAAGACGCAGCGGCAATCTCTCATGTGAACGCCGCTACGTCTTCCTCACTGTTTAGATCCGTCTCTGGGTCCGTCCTATCGCTCCCCGAGACGGATCTAAGAAGCGCTTGTAACACGGAGTGAAAACTCCATGTGAACAAGCCCTACTTCTGTTCTGAGGGCATACTTAATTTGTGATTTGTTGAAGTTCATCTTGGTAGACGATTGTATGTATTTGGGGAAATACATATTGTGTTTGTGTGTATTAAAAATCTTTAATAAAAATACAGTTAAAAAAAAGACGACAAATATGTCATGTTATATCCAGACTTAGGCCATGTAACACAACGGCTCCCTAAAATGGGCCGTATTTGGTCCGTAATTACGCGCCGAAGTGCGCCAATTACGGGCCGAAAACGGCCCATTCATTACGGTAATTCACAGTCTCATAGAGAACTATGGGATTTACGTTTTCCTCCCCCCGCCCCCGGCGAATCCGCGGCGGGGAGATAATTCACCTGTCACTTTCTAGCGGCGTATACGCGCCGCTAGCAGTGATAGTCAATGGGCGGCGAAGTGCGGCCCCCTGCTTACTTCCCCCCCGCTCCCGCCCCCCCCCCGTCCACACGGCGTAATTGCGGGGCGTAATTACGTCCCGCAATTAAGCCGTGTGAACATAGCCTTAACATCAGCATGTAAACAGAAACCTCACCTAAATGATCAGAATCCATACTGCCGTGACTGGAAACAAGACTCTGGACACGACTGGGTCGCTGCCGAGACCCTCCTAGAAGGATAAGAAACAGGTGGTTTAAAGCCCATCTTCATTAAAATAAGCCAATCAATATTCTTGTAATACATGTAATACCACCGTGCTAAAAACAGCCGATTCTACACAATAGAGAGCCCCAATTTGAGTAACAAATTTCTACAGATGCCCGTTGTAACTACGTTAAAGCAGGACCAGATGTCCACAATTAGCATCAGTCCTATAGCACAAACACACACCACGTAGCACAAAAACAACCATAAAAGCAATTAACCAAAATAGCAGATATGACTTAGCCCTGACGAAGGAATACGTCTATTCCGAAACGCGTCGGTAGTTTGATTGCCTGTTTGTAGTGAGGGTGACGTCACCAGATCTACAAGTCAGTATATCGGGTGCTACCAGCCGTAGCGCACGCTAGTCAGTTTATGGGCTTGTTCACATGGAGTTTTGCCTCCGTATGAACATACGCTTTTTAGATGCGTCTCGGGGACCAACAGAACAGACTCAGACGCATCAAACGGAACCGTTCAAAGAATTGACATGCAATTCTTTGATCGCATCCGCAAGACGGACCCGACAGGTGCAGGGCAAACACGCAGCGGAGATCTCTCATGTGAACCTCGCTGTGTGTCCCTCTTTGCGGGCAGTGATAAACTCACTGCTAATTGTTAGATGCCTCTCTGTGTCCGTCCTGTTGGTCCCCGAAACGCATCTAAAAAGCTTATGTTAATACAGAAGCAAAACTCCATGTGAACAAGCCCATAAACTGACTAGCGTGCGCTATGGCCGGTAGCGCTCGCTATACTGACTGGTACATCTGGTGACGTCACCCTCACTACAAACAGGCAAACTACCGACACATTTCGGAATAGACGTATTCCTTCGTCAGGGGTAAGTCATCTCTGCTATTTTGGTTTATGGCTTGTATGCTTGTTTTTATGCTAAGTGGTGTTTGTTTGTGCTATAGGATTGATGCTTATTGTGGACATCTGGTCATACATTAACGTAATTATAACGGGCACCTGTAGACACTTGTTATCCAAATTTGTACAGAATTGGCCGTTTTTAGCACGGTGGTATTACATGTTTTTATGCTGTTTTTTTTACAAAACAATAAGGGTTTGTGTGCAGTTTCACCCTATACCCTGCTGCTTTTATCTTATGTGCGGAGACTGTATATAGTTTTTTGGAGAGAATCAATATTCTTGCTGTTTTAATCTGCACAGCATTTCACTTGATAGGGCAGCAGCTTGTACTCCAGAGCTGCGCTTCCTTATGGCACTTGCAACAAGCGATTGAAGTCGGACTGTGTTTGAGTTCCTGGTTTTCTAATCACCTAGTCATGGTAAACGTACTCAAACACTGTTTTCCCACTTTCTTTGATTCTCTACCCTGTGTGATTATGTGGATTAGTACACAAAAAAGGACTGATACAATGAATTGGGAACACCTACCTGTGCTATTAACAGTGCTGGACTGCACGGACTCAGGGAGACTGACCACAGATGAGGTTTTAGGTGGTGAATGGGGTTTGTCAACCAGGGAACTTTCATTTGCACTTTTATTACCATGGTCTAGGGCAGACGTTCCCGAAAAAACAGAGGACACCTCACTATCTGACACTTCCAGCGCTGCCTGAGCCCATTCACCAGGATCCTCCTCTGCCTGAAAAACAAGCAAAACCCCACAAAGCATAAAATCATTGTCTAAAGTACAGATACCAGAACTGCAATGTCTACATTACTTAAAGGGAATCGGTCGTCAATTTTTTTTTTTTACTAAAACAAGCCCCTGATCCATATTCTTTTCTTCTTTGCCGTTTTCATTTTCTGATTGTAATTTCTCAATTCTGTTGTCTGTATATGATCATGAGGGCGGCCATCTTGTCTGTGAAGATTTTATCAGTATTAGGGAGATGCTTTACAGCTTCATGGATATAGCAGACTTTTCTAGTCAAGCTCTGTGACCTGGGAAGAAGTCAGTGTGCAGGGAGGGAAGGGGGCTATGACTATCTTCTATTGTGACTGGTGGATCCTGTGTTATCTATACACATTGGTGTCACCTCTCAGTTGTAACCCTGCTTGTACTGATAATAAGCAGACTGCTGAAAATCTCTCTCTACAGAACGTGTCAGACTATTATTAGACCTAGTGGCCAAAATGAAAACTTTTTTTTTTAAATTTTTAATTGCAAACATTACCAAAAGTTCTTGGTTTAACATAAAAACATGAGTTATGCCATTTGTAAAGACACATTCCCTTTAAAGCGCACCTGTCAGGTGGTTTATGCTACCCAGAGTGCAGGATTTGATAGAGGGAGATAATATGAGCTCTGTGATATAAATGTTGATATAATGTGGAGCTAGATTTCTGAGTAAAAAAACAGAGTGAATACTGATAGAAGTCTTTAAAGGGAATCTGTTGCCAATTATGTTTTTACTTATTAAAAAGAGACACCGATACATATTCTTTTCTTCTTAGCCGTTTTTATGTTCTGATTGTAGATCGCTTAATTTGGTTATATATATTTATATTATTGTATGGACAACATTCTTGCCTGAGCTGCTTTTAACAGTATTTAGAGAGATGCTTTACAGTAGCTTCAAGCACATAAGAGCCTGTGAACAGGATCAGTTCATTGACTTCTATAGGAGAGATTTCTGGGCATGCTCTGTGACCTGGGAAGAAGTCAGTGTGCAGGGAGGGGGAGCTGTGACTTCTCCTACTGTGACTGGTGGATCCTATGTGATCTATACACGTTGGTGTCACATTTCAGTGTAAACCTGTCTGTGCTGATAATGAGGAGACTGCTGATAATCTTACTACAGAACAGTAGATCTCAGACCATTAGCAGTGAAAACTGCAGGACTTATGAATTAAAAAAAAATAATTTGAAAGTGATACGGAAAATGTGAAAAAAAAAAGGTTTAAAATAAAACCATGAGTTAAACAATAAGTAGTTTTTTGATGACACTTTCCCTTTAAGACACAGTGGTAGTCATGCTTACCCCACATACATGCAGTGATTGACAGCTTTATCTGTATTAATGTGTGCCCAGAGCAAACGTTCTGTATGTATGTATGTATGTATGTATGTATGTATGTATGTATGTATGTTTATGTGGGTGCAGTAATCCGTGTTCATTTTTTTTTTTCCAAGGATTTTCTCCACTCTCCACTTTTTACTCCGAAACTCTGCTTAAATTCATATGAACTTACATATCACAGAGCTTATCTTCTTTCCCTCTTAAACATCCAGCCCTTAGATAGAACCACCTGATAGGCTCGCTTTAAACATACTACTCTCTAGCTCAGCTCTCTTGTACCTTGTCCACAGGACAGACATTCTTTGGTGTCACTTTCAGATCACTGCTGTCCTCCAAACCCTCAGGTGCTGTGCTAATATCAGGGTCCTGCCAGGGGGTCACTCTCTGCCCCTGCAGATGTTGTGATCGGCCATTTTCTACCCTTTGGGCATGATGTCGGCTTAAGGAGATATAGTAATAATCCTCCTCTTCCTCATTCAGCTGGTATCCTAGCAGAGAGAGGCGGCGAAATTCCTAGAAAAACAGAAGAAACATGAGATATATGCCAGATGGGAAACATTTTTTGTCTTTTAAGCACATGACTTCCAAGGAATGAGGAGTAAAACAGTCACGCACTCTACTTAAATCTAATAATTTATGTATTGAGTGCATGTAATGAACAACTGAATTCGCTAGGTGGTCTATGAAAGCTGGAAGAACCCCTCTGGAGGCGGTCATGGTACGCAGAGTGGTTGTCACCTAGCTTTTTGAAAAACAGACAAAACTATTTGCCACTAGTTTGTCTCCTAGACCTTCAGGGGCTGCAGAAAAGTATATAAACTGTCTGTGTCTCCAGTCAAATAGATCACATTACCCAACAAATGCCAGATAATTGAAATTTGACTGTGCATTGTAACTCTTACCAGACAGGAAAATTCATACACTGCAAATCAAACAAAATTACATTGGGAAATTAAATGGCAAAAACTTTGTAATATGTGGCTCTTAAACACCTTAATGCTCCAAGATGGATGTACCAGTCATGAAGGTGTTAAGAGTATGGAGGAGGCTCATTTGCCGAGGCCTCTACGTACACAATGAGTGGTGGCTGTTGGTTACAGCCAGCACCCGGCACTAGCAGCTGGGATTGGAGACAGTGCCAATTCCAACCATTTAGATGCCGTGGTAACCTAACTGTGGCATCTAAATGGTTGTAATGTCAGGCCACAGCCCGCTGCAACTGCGGGGTGCTGTTCAATTGCTATGGCAGCCATAGGCATAATGAAAGCCTCCTTGGTTCCCTTGATTGTACTCTTGATATAAATGCAAAGAATGTATCTACGAAGCCCGGAAATTGATTTGGCAAGCAACCGTAACCGTACGTGCCTTGCAACTACCGTGTTTCCCGAAAATAAGACACCCCACGAAAGGAAGACATAGCAGAGATTTTGTTGAATTCCCTAATAAAAGGCACCCCCCCCCCTCAAATAAAACATAGCGGAAATCATTGCTGCAGCTCCCCATACACAGGACCGTCCCTAAGGGTGGGCAGAGAGAAAGGAAAGGGGGGGGGGGGTTCCCAAGCCCCGCTCACCCCGAGAAATGGCCCTGGGACATATTGTTGTAGCACCAGAGTGTTGAAGATCTGTGCAGGGAGGTCATGTGACTGTGATGTCACCACAGGTCCCAAACATCACAGAACAGGAGACAGAAAGTACAAGTAAGTAATAGAGGGAAGAGGAGGGAGAACAGAGTAATGACACTGGCACACAAACACTCATCTCACGGGATGGCTGATGTGGCATGCTGGAACTTCTAGTTCTAGTTCTACAGTTCCCAGCATGTCCCATTTGCCATCCTTTCAGATAAGTCACTGCAGCTGCCATAAAATGTTCTTTACATACATATATCCTATGGTTTGTGACTCTAAACGTTAAGATATACACATATATAATATACATATAGTATTATATATGATCATATATATAGATAGATAGATAGATAGACACACACACACACACACACATACATACACACACACACCTAGTATAGCATGCTATAATTTATTTGTGGAAAAATAAGACATCCCCTGAAAATAAGACATAGTGCATCTTTAGGAGCAAAAATTTATATAGGAGTGCAAGTGCTAGTTACAAGGCACGTATGGTTACAGTTGCTTGCCAAACCAAACCCCGAGTGTGTGTACACAATCTCGGCATTTGTACTGCACTTATACTGCTACTTGATGTGGATTAAAACAAGCATACCAGCTGCAGACTCGTGTGAACACTAATCACTGATTATTTGGTGTTCTGCCTGAGAAGAGTTGTGCCGTCCAAATGCACGACTGAGCAAGGGTAGTGTATATATCCTTTACAATATACTCCCTTGGTAACATACTAGGGAGTGCCTGTGTATCATCCTTTTTTTCTGTCTTCCAAGATTTTACTCCTATCACACCTTGGCTACGGCAGGGTGCAATAGGAAATAAATAACATTCTTATATACTGCAGTGCATCACTACTAGTATATAGTACAAGCGATGGAATGTTCATGGAGAACTAATTGTTAAAAAAAATAAATATTAAAAACCTCTCTTTTTTACCATTCAAGAACTGTAACTGGTGACACCACATCCATAAAAGTCTGATTTAGTACAATAGTATATTATTTATTCTGCGTGGTGAAAGCTGTATACAAAAAAACAACAACCAGAATTGTGTTTTTTTCGGTCATCCCACCTCCCAGAAAAGTGGAATAAAAAAATTGTAAAAAAAAGTTGCATACACCCCAAATTGGTACTGATAAAAACTAGAGCACCTCACAAAAAATTAACCATCACTGAAGTCTAACAAAGGAAAAACAAAAAATAAAAAAGCTATTGTCTCAGAAAATGGCGCTGCAAAGCAAATGTTCTTTCTGAGAAGTTGTTTTGTTTAAGTAGTAAAACATAACAAAAACTTTATCAATCTGATCTCGTCGGAATTGTACCAACCCCCAGAATAAAGCCTCCATGTCATTTAGACTAATTTGTGGATGCCATAAAAACGAAACTCCCACAAAAATGGTGAAATTACACTTTTTCCCGTTCCACACCACAAAGAATTTTTTTGGGTGAATCCAAGTACATTAAATGGTAAAGTACAGTAAATAGTACTATTAAAAAAGCAGCTCTTGCCCCACAAAAAACAGGCCCTGATACGTCTATGTAGATGGAAAAATAAAGAGGTTATGGCTCTTAGTGGACAGGGAGGGAAAAAAAACGAAAATAAAAATCCAAAAACAACTGCGTCTTTAAAGGACCACACTTTTTTTTAATTCATTTCAACTTGCTTTTTAGTACACAGTAGTGCCAGCAACTTTACTTACCTGCAGCTGAATACAAGATTTCTGGCTGACGCAACAGTCTCTATTAAGTCACATGACCTGCTCTCTACGATTAGCTGAAAAACACTGTGCTTTTAAAGGGGTTTTGCCACGATCTCATTTCATACCTCCTGTATCCAGCTCTGTGTACTCAGAAGGGGGCGTGTGTGATTTGTTTGAATATCATGTGACCCAGCAGGCTGACATCACCAGGCCTTTCCTCTCTCTAGTCAAAGAAAGGTCTGTTTATGTAAAGCATTGTGAGGCTCAGAGGTAAATATTTTGCCTCCAAGCACAAAGGTCCTAGGTTCAAATCCCTATAGGAACCAAAGCTGTGTTTTGTTTTTTTTCTCTTTATCAATGCACATATCTGATTGTGGTTTATTTTTTTATTTATTTGCACTGTTTGACTAATTACTACGAAGTACAGGGAACAAGAGTAGAATGACAGCTCCTGGGGTTTGAACACTCAGCAGCTTCCTTAGAGGAGAGGTGATGTCTGAGCATGTGCGACCAGGACTGAGGAGCTCTCAGCCCTGGTCGTTTCCCCTGGAGTCGAGCTGTAATCAATGGATCACTAAAGGAGCAGCTAAAACAAAAACGGTACAGAATTTTTAATAATAATGAATGGTGAAAATGTTTATTATTTAATTTGCAAGCTTCCCACATCAATTTTATTTGCTGGTAAAACCCCTTTAATGCTGATAGGAAGTCTGTCTCTCTATGCATTCCTATGAGACTGACTTTGAACCTCCTATAGGAATGCACAGAGAGATTCACTTTCAGGTCACACATCAATGCAGTCTGTTTCAACAACTCAGACAGCAGGTTACATGACCCAATGGCGGCAGTGAGAAAGCCTGTATTCAGCTGAAAGTAAGCACAATTACAACTGTGTACTTAGAAGCAATTTCTAATGAACTAAAGTAAAAAAAGAGAAAAAAAAAACCTGAGTGGTCCTTTAAGCTGTTAACATCCAGGGGGACTTGGATAGAGGGTAGATTTGGGCCGCTCCGACCTTCTGGTTGTTCTGAATTTTCCTGGTGTTATTTTGTAGTCCATGGCTGAGCCCATAAATAAAGAGTGCTATGAATGCAGCATACTGTTTATATACAGAGGAGTGTAATGGTCCATAAGTGGGATATAAAAAAAGGAAAATTAAGATACAACAAAATCAATTAAAACAATGACCTTTTTTTGGCTGCAAAAAGAGACTGGGAACGTTGTGCTAAATTAAATTAAGAAAAAAAACCACACACACAAACATCTTGCAGATTCCTCATGGGATAATTAAAGGCTCAATTCTGTGGGACAACGCGCTCGTTTGCTTGAACGTAGCCTGACATTAACAAAGAGCAAGCCATAAAAGGATAATTGTTTCTAAAAATACCGCCCCACGCTTCTAGACGGGGCGCTCAGAAATGCAAGCTCAGTCATTCCACACATGGCCGATCTCCTCAAGGGTCACAGGGAAGGCTCAGCATCAGGGCCAAAAATTCGGCCGGCTCTGGGTAAAAACTCAGTGTCAGATTTTTTTTAGCTTTTACATTTTGCAAACATTAATTTCTCTGCCTTAGCTTTTAACAAGTCAAAGTGTTATTGGCTCCTAAAAGTGATAGATGCAAATATATTTCTGCTGCTACCATGAAGCAGATGCTTCTGAGATTGCAAGTTATGTAAAGGTACATGATGACGGCTGCTTTTAGCTAAATGGGTCTCCAGGAATATAAAACCAATAGCCTATGCTTAGGGTTAATCAAGAGTTAGCATAGTGTATACAGATTATACTTCTTAATGGGGTTGGCCCAATTCCAAAGCTTATCTCCGCAGGAGAGGTGAAAAGTGACTGATCACTGGGACCCCTAGAATCAAGAGAATGGGGGCTTTGATGTCCTCATCTGACTGGAGCAACCTCTGCACCATTCAGACAGGAGGAAGAGAAGGGTGTTCGGGCCCTTAGTCTCAGAATTGTGGAGGGCCCAGTGTTGAGAGCCCCAAGGACCTGACAATTGTCACCTATACCGTAGATAGGTGAGAAGTGTCTAACTTATGATCATGCCTTAAAGTTCTATAGACTGCAGTCCAAACTTTATTATGGACACCTATGCTACTGTCTGTGTAGGAGATATAAAGCTCTGTAACCTAAAAACCTGAGGCCACTCTGAAGATAGATTATGAAATAAATCAGCAAAATATGGTAATGCTCACTTATCTCAGGAGTCATTTTCATCCCAAATGTCCTAAAATGCTGTCAATAGCAAGTTTAAGTACATTACTTTCCATAACTACAGCATAAAAAAAATACCTTGTCAGTGATATTTTTTGCTCCCATGATCGCCCACTGCTGCAAGCATGTGTTGCTGGGGGTTGGCTCTGGAGAGAATTTGTCTCCTTCCCCCTTTGGCAGAGGAAAATATAGTTTCTTATTTCCTTAGTCTTTTCATTTATACTACCATGTTACTGCAAAGACTCTGCTCCATCATGATAGGCGGGTTAGGCCAGTGAACCTGGCTGTGGGAAGAAGGACTGAGCATGTGTGCCCGACCGGTATTTGGTCTGTTTTTGGCACTCAGGGGGGCGCCTTTTGTCCGTGGTTTGCGGATTCAAGCCCTAACCCTTCGCAGGTTCTGCCCGAAAACTGGCCAATGTTTTTCAGACTACTGGTGGTCTAAAAATCCGTTGGACTGCTGCACGGATTTTCCATTAAAGTCCATTTAAAGGGTTGACAAATCGGTTCCAGATTCGGTTTTAAATCCGAAAACAGTCTGTAAATCCGTCTGAAAAAGTGTGCCGTGGGGATATACCCTAAGAGGGTTAAAAGAGGTAGACCAGCCCAAACTGACTCCATGGAGGAACAAGTGTGTCCACAGTGAGAGCCAGAGGGTTTTGGAACCTGAACAAACTATTCGGGAACTGATGTGAATAGAATATTTAAACAAGTGAACCGCTCACCTGTGTTCATCGGTTGAATTTCCTTACTTGATATTCTGGTGCACGGATAGCTCCAGGACCCGTGAAGCTGATACAAGCAATCCAAGGGAAGTGGTAAATCCAGCACTTAGAAAAAATTATTTATAAAATCCTTGTGTTTATTTCAGTAAAATGAAAAAATTAGTTTTCATGGCAAGTTTGTGCAGGAAATCAGCAGATGCATTCTGAGCAAGCCTGCTCTTAGTCGTTGCTTGCGCAAAACACGTCTGAATAAACATGATAATTTTTTTTTAGTTTTAAAGAAATAAACATAAGGATTTTATAAATATATTTTTCCGAGTGCTGGATTTACCACTTAACTTGGATTACAGGAGGTGAATAGACCGACCGTCTGCAGTGTCCCACCACCAGCAAAGTAGCTGAAACACCTCTGTCAGAAGAAACCGGTGTCCGGCTGAGGAGATTGGCAATCCCGTTAACCACTTCTGGAATGAAAATTGATGACAGGGAAGGAACTGAGTGTTCCACCCAGCGAAGGATCCTTGAAGTGGCCAGGAAATCAGTACGCCCCCCCGGCAGTACAGTTAAGTCACCACAGTGGTGTTATCGGACTGAATCCCAACTGAGTGACCATTCCCACCCCGAGGTGTTGGCATCTGTGGTAATAAATAGCCATTGTGTAGGAAGGACTTCCCCTGAAGTAGCTCAGGAGACACCAGCCACCAGTAGAGGTTGACATGAAGTTGGGATAGAAGCAGAATTTCCTTGTGTAGGAAAAATAGAAGGCTAGAATGGGCCGCTGAAGGTGGTGAGAATGAAACTGTGCTAGCGGCACCGCTTTGAAGACTGCAATCCTTCTGCCCAGTGAACCCACCACAAGGCGAAGGAGTTGCTGGTGGGACTGGGCAACAGGAACATGCAAGTGAGTGTCCCTGATGTCTATGGCTGAAAAAAAATTTGTTTTGCTCCATGCGGAATCTGGGAGACTGCACATAATGGTTGAGCTCCTTGAGATCCTAAGTGCTCTGCCCCTCAATGATATTGACGAGAAAGCCATTTTATGGCATATAAGATTAATATTTAATGGTGGAACAACCCCTTTGCCACATAAAGCTATATCTTACCTCTTTGAATTTTTGCAGCGAGTGCTCCGGACCAAAAACAAACTGTAGCTGTACCAGTTCTCTGTGACAGTGCGGCCGTCCATCCGACTCACAAACATGGCAGAGCACCTTCCTCAGGATGGAACGAGTGATGAGATGGGAGTGACGCAAGGCTGAAACCAGTTCATCCTCAAGCAGCCAGCGGATCTTAAAATAAAACCATAGACTAGATCAGCCACAGAAAGGAGATGCAAGGAGAGAGATTATAAAGAGGAAGAAACCTACCTCGCTCATGGTAACCTCGATAGCCTGCCTGTGCTCTGCTGGGAGCCTGGAGAGAGCTGAAAATCTAAGGATGAATAGGAAATGGAGACAGACGGTGAATTTAAACAGTTTTGCAGCTAGACCTTTATAATCACATTAATAATAATAATAATCTTTATTTCTATAGCGCCAACATATTCCGCAGCACTTTACAAATTCAAGGGTAAACATACAGTCATTACACATTAAAAGTACTTACAAATGAGACACAAGGTGTGAGGGCCCTGCTCGTGAGAGCTTACAATCTATTAGGGTGTATGGGTGAAACATACGGTAAGAAGTGCCAAGTTTACAATAGTCCGGCCATGTTTCATAAATAGGGGGTGGTTTACATGAAAAATGGATGAACCTGCCACCCAGACTGTACATCTATATACAGATAAGTGCCTGTGAGTGCCCAAGTGTAGGGAGTGACAGATGTGTGTGATAGCAGTTAGGGATCTTGGTGGGCCAGACCGAGAAGATGTATTTTCAGGGCCCTCTTAAAACTGTGAGGGTTGTGAATGTGCCTGATCGCCCACGGTAGCATATGCCAGAGAATTGGTGCCGCACGTGTGAAATCTTGTAGGCGGGCATGGGAGGTTCGGATACATTAGATGGGAACATGTGCCTTCTAAAATTCTTGTGCCATTGGCAGTAAGGGAGATGTAAGGCTGCTCTAAATTCTGCTTCTGCGTTGCCCACTGACAAAGACATGAACACTCTATAATTAGTAGGTTAATTTTAACATTGAGAGATAGAATGTCAAAAAGAAGATCCAGATAATCACATTTCATAAATTACAGAAATTTGCATTTTGCAGTGAGAAATAAGTATTTGATCCCTCTGACAAACAAGACTTAAAGGGGTTGTCTCACTACAAAGAATAGCTTTCAAAATGCAGGGAACACTAAATGAAGATGTTTTCCAAATATACTGCTTTGTTCATCTTTTTTTGTTAAAGAGTTACAAATTATTTTATCACCTTCTGAGGGCTCTCAGGTTTCCCAAGTGACCGTGGCAGTGAGAACTTCTGTGTTATCTGATCTTTCAGACAAAAGACAGTAATTACTCTACTGTTTACATTAGCTCAGCAGCTTCTCTGGACCTCAGAGAAGGTAATTTAGCTAATCTATACTGATAAACAGAGAAGTCTGAATACATGGAGCTCATATGCTAATACAGACAGCTTGACCAGGAAGTGACAGAGCAAAGCAGCATTATTTCATTCATGCATCCTATAAAACTTTGAGATGAGACAATCCCTTTAGTACTTGGTGTCAAAACCCTTGTAGGAAGCACAGCAGTCAGATGTTTTTTGTAGCGGATGATGAGGTTTGCGCACGTCAGGAGAATTTTGCTCCACTCCTCTTTGCAAATCATCTCTAAATCATTAAGATTTTGAGGCCGTCGCTTGGCAACTTGGAGCTTCTCTATGGGATTAAAGTCTGCAGACTGGCTAGGCCACTCCATGACCTTAATGTGCTTCTTTTTGAGCCACTCCTTTGCTGACTTGAAAACCAAAAAAATGTAGCTTGTCTTAAAGATTATAAAAAAAAAAGTTACAAAAAACAAAAGCAGAATTCCTAGCATTTTTAACGTTTCTCTCGCTGCCTTAAAAAACAAAGAGCAATAAAAATGATACCAATGAAAATGTGAACTTGTCCTGCACAAAATAAGCTTTCAGACAGCTCCAGGGACATTTATTCCTCTTGGAAGGCGGAGAGAAAAAAAATAAAAATAATACTCATGTAATTTACTTACATTACCGTTAAATTTTTTATATAACTTTGTGGGAGATTTACTTGGAGACCTACATACATTTTTTGTTATAATAATACTCTGGCATACATCTATATGCCAGTAGTTTACCCAGTCTAGTGATAGACCAAGGTCTAGTAAACGGCATGTTTACAGTGTGCCTATGTAAGATTGTCTATGACCTTGTATGCAATCACTTTTGATTCCAAAATAAAAGTGATTTAAAGGGGTTGTCGCACTATAAACAATAGCTTTGAACACGTAGGGACCGCTAATTGAAGAGTTTTTCCAAATATATTGCTTTATTATTTTGGGCTTTGTTGAGCAGATGAGAGATTTTATCAGCTGTGAGTGCACACAGGTTTCTCTAGGTTACTGTTCTGCTCTCCTCTTCTCTCTGCTCTGTCTTATCTGATAGCAGGGATGATGACACCAGTAGTTACAGAGTGTTATGTCAAACAAGCAATTAGTCTCCTTTGAGCTTTGTAGCTCTCTGCACTTATAGTTAATATCAGCTGCTCTCATGTCAGTGCTTTTAGAAGAGCTATGACTGCTGAGCTGGTATGCTAATCACTGCTATAGAACCACCCACAGTCAGACCAGATGCATGAATCTGCTTTTGGTTCAGTAACAGCATGGTGAGACAACCCCTTTAATGGTAAAGATCACAGGTTTCTCTAACGGGCATGGTATAGGAGAATTTCCATGTTCAATGCATGTATCCCATACACCTGCATTAGGATATAAAGGATTTCAATGCATTCATCCTCCATTCTTCCTTAGGGGAGAAAAGTGACAACTGCCAAGAGGAATTTATGACTCAGATCAGCCACTGTCACTTTTGCACCCCTGGCAATTTCATGCAGGCAGAGTCTACAGCGTGGGTCTTGTTCACAACGTGGACCTTGGGCAGTCAAAAAATTTGTCTGTGGTTTAAGAGACACTTCAAGTACTTTGTCTATCCAAACATGACATTCTTGAAGGGCCCTAGATGAACTGTGATTGTGCAGCCCTCACCCTGCAACACATAATTGTTCACAAAACTAAACAGAAGTTTCTGTGGATTTAAACATATACAGTAAGTACCGAATGAACCAACTGAGAAAAAGTCACAATGGAGACTCAGTAAAGAGGGGTAACATGAAAATAGATGTATAGATAAGACCCCATTGTGACAATACTACCCCAGCATTTGCTGATCAACGCTTTATAAAAATCTTCCACTAAGTGGAATTACTCACAAAATAAATGCTAATTATATTAAGGTGGCCCCTGTGGTGTAGTATAACATAATAATAATTTATCATCACTTGCAAATTCCTTATAATCAATTTAGCATGCATCAAAATGTTACGATTAATACAAAACAAGTAATGGAGCGGAGTTACAGCCTATATTATACTCCAGAGCTGCACTCAGTATTCTGCTCTGGTTTATAATACAGCCTGTAACACAGCTCTTTAAAGCATAGTTACTGGGTGCATATATTACTTCTCTTCTACTGATCCTGAGTTATATCCTGTATTATCCTCCAGAGCTGCACTCACTATTCTACTAGTGCAGTCCACTGTACATACATTACAAATACTTATCCTGTACTGATCCTGATGTTACATCCTGTAATTATAACTCCAGAGCTGCACTCACTATTCTGATGGTGCAGTCACTGTGTACATTAAATTACATTACTTATCCTGTACTGATCCGATGATTTACACATCCCAGTATTAACTCCAGAGCTGCACTCACATATTCTGCTGTTTAGCTGCAGTCACAGTGTACATACATTTACTTATCCTGTACTGGATCCCTGAGTTTACATCCTGTATTATACTCCAACAGCTGCACCACTTACTCCTGCTGGTGCAGGTCACTGTGTACATACATTACTTATCCTGTACTGATCCTAGTTTACAGTCCTGTGTACTTTATAACTCTATGTAGCTATCACTCACTATTCTGCTGTGCTGCAGTCCACTGGTGTACATACATATATTTATTATCCTGTTTACTGATTCGCTGAGTTACATCCTGTATATACTCAAGAGCTGCACTCACTATTCCTGCTTTGCAGTCACTGTGTACATACATGTACTTATCCTCCACTGATCCTGAGTGAATACATCCTTGTATTAATCTCCAGAGCTGCACTCACTATTTCTGATTGGGTAGTCAACACACACGTCACATACAGATTACTTATCCTGCACACTGATCCTGAGTTACATTCCTATATTACATACTCCAGAGCTGCAACTGATACTATTCTGATGGTGCAGTCAACACACGTACATACATTACTTAACCTGTACTGATCCTGAGTTCAATCCTGTATTAATACTCCAGAGCTGCACTCACTATTCTTCTCTGTGTCAGTCACTGAGTACATCATCTTACTTATCCTGTTACTGAATCCTGAGTTACATTCCTGATTATACTCCAGAGCTCACTCACTCTTCTGCTGTGCAGTCAACTTAGTGTACATACATTACTTATCCAGTATGATCCTGAGTTACATCCTGTATTATACCCCAGAGCTGCGACTCATTCTGCTGCTGCAGTCACTGTGTACATACATTATATTTATTATCCCTGTACTGATTCCTGAAGTCCACCCTGTTATTAAACTCCAGATGCTGCACTCACTATTCTGCTGGTGCAGTCACTGTGTACATACATTTAACTTATCCTATATAGTGATCCTGAGTTTACATCGCGTATTATACTCCAGAGCTGTGAACCACTATTCTGCTGCGCAGTCAATGTGTACATACTAACTTATCCTATAGTGACCTGAGTTACATCCTGTTATTATACTCCAGAGCTGCACTCACTATTCTGTCGGGTGCAAGACACTGTACATACATTACATTACTTATCCATGTACTGATCCCGGAGTTACATCCCTGGTATTATACTCCAGAGCTGCACTCACATTCTTTCTGGTCCAGTCACTGTACATACATTACCTTATCCTGTACTGATTCCTGAGATTACCATCCTGTATTATACTCCAGAGCTGCACACTTCAACTATTCTGCTGGTGCAGTCACTGTCATACATTAACATTACCATATCCTGTACTGATCCTGAATTACAACCTGTATTATACTCAAGCTGCCCACTATCTCTTGGTTCAGTCACTGTACATACATTACTTATCCTGTATTGAACCTGAGTTACATCCTGTATTCTAGTACTACACAGAGCTGCAAACTCACTAATTTATTTTCTTCTGGGTGCAGTCCACGTGTGTACATACATTTACATTACTTATCCTTGTACTGATCTGAGTTAGCATCCTGAATATACTCCAGAGCTGTCACTCACTAATTCTGCTGGTGCAGTCTCACTGAGTACAAACTAACTTATCCTTGTACTGAGATCCTGAACGGTTACATCCTGTATTACTTACTCCAGAGACTGCACTCCACTATTCTGCTCTGCTGCAGTCACTGTGTTCGAAACACATTACATTTTATTATCCTGATACTGAACCTGAGTTACAAACCCGTATTAAACTCCCAGGAGCTGCACTCACTATTCAGCTGCTAGCGTCGACGGTGTACATACAATAACTTATCCTATATGTGATCCTGAGTTCACATCCTGTATTATACACCAAGATCTGAACTCCACTATGTCTATGCTGGGGCAGTCACTGTGTCACATACATTACTTATCCCTATAAGTATATCCTTGGTAATCCTGAGTTACATCCTGTATTATACTCCAGAGCTGCACTCACAATCCTGTTGGTGGAGTCACTGTGTAGCATACAAATCACTAAACCTTTACTGAATCCTGAGTTACATCCTGTATATAAACTCCAGAGCTCACTCACTATTCTTGCTGAGCAGTCACTGTGTTACATACTCTTTAAATAATTCTGTACCATACAGATCAAGCTGTGTCAAGAACAGATGCATTTCCTGCTAAGTCCAAAGCAAGAAACGCTGGGAGATTTTAGACCTGAAGCCTTTAGATTTTTGAGTGCAGCTCTGGAATAAAGTAAAGCTGTTACTCATTATCGGTCCAGGAGAAGAAAAGCATGTATATAATAATATATGGAGACTAATTCTTTAACCTTTTCAGGGGGAAATGCGCTATTCATCTTCATTGAATGAAGAATGATTATGCACCAATACAGTAAAATTCCTTCCAACACTTAAGGGTCCAGGAAATCTCATCATCCACCAACGGACTCCAAAGAGAAGAGATCAAGATTTCTTCCATTAAAGTGAAAAAAAAATTGAAGGTGACAGTTTTCATTCTTTTGGGATATATGCGGATTGTGCTGCTTGTCCCCCTGGCAGGGCTCTGTCAGGACTCCATCTAATCATCCTGCATCTTGTGACTTCAAATGACATCAAGGAGTTTAAAGGGGTTGTCTCACTACAAGAACTGCTTTTTCTGTTAAAGATCTTGCAAAAACAAGTCCACTTGCAATATTTGTCCATTAACCGTGTCCTACCTATTCCTGTATATATCCCCTCTAGTATAGGCTAGCATCAGCTTCCTCAGTCGTATATGTTACCAGACCTGTTTTGATCTCTCACATAGGTCTGCAGCACATGGTATTCTATAGCTACAGGGAAACCTGTTCAATCTCTCCCTGATAAGGCTGCAGCAACTGGTTGCTAGGCTACAGACTTGGCTTCTCACTGCAGCTAGTAGAAGCAGTAAACCACGCCACTTGAATTCAGAATTGTAAACCAAGAAAACAGGACTGAGGTAAGATGAATCAATGTAGTGAGACAACCCCTTTAACTGCATTGCAGTAAAGCTGTGAGGAAGAGTTAGTAGCAGAGGGCCAATGCCAACATTTCACCTTTGGTCCACATTGGATGGGAATCTTTCTAGTGCCGGTGGTATCTCCTCATCGGAGCGGTAGGAGGATGGCTGTGCGGGGGAACGAGGGAAGGACACACTGCTCTCGGAGGTGTACCTGGGGTAAAGTAGAGGATATGGAGCAAACTAAAAACCACAACACAATGGAAAGGGGTGCAGGGGTGGCAGAGCAAAGCATAGTAAGCAGGAAAGACAAAAAAAAAACAGTGAGGAGGGGGGGTGGCGGGGGAGAAATGCAAAGAAAAGGGTGCACACTTTTTAAATATATGCAGATGTTAACGGAAACCTGTGAAATGTAACATGCCGTCTGATCTGTTGCTAGCATATTATACAGCAAAAAGAGTTGAGTAGCTTGATATATAGTAGAGTAGGGAAGGATTCAGTAGAATTTGTATTTGTATTTTAACCCTTTCAATCCCAGCTTATTCTGGATTAAAGAGGACCTATCACCTTCAGAGAGACAAAAAAATCAACACTTCCTCTAATATCTTCATTAGGAAAAATCACATCATTTTCACCTATTAATTCTGTTTTTTTAAAAAAGCTCGTGCCTTTTAACAAACAGTTTTGAGCGAAACTGGCCAAGTCGGCGACATGACTGCAACCAAGCGTTGAGTAGATCACTGTTGTTTACAGTTTGTATGAAAATAAAATCTCCTGCTTCTGAGCTGGAGAGCCCACTGTGCATGGGGGGGGGGAGGGGGGGTGGCGTAAGTCTAGCAACACATGTGTCAAAGTGGTGGCCACTCCAGCTGGTTGGGAAACTACAAACTCCCATCATGGGCCCATCCTGATATATGATTAAACAAATGCATGATGGGAGATTGGTGTTTCCCCAACAGCGTGGAGGGCCACAGTTTTGACACCCCAGGTCTACAAACATGTTGCAATACCATCAGCAGTGTAATATATAGGCCTGTGATTTCTAGATGAGGAGGCCAGAAGCAACAGGCAAACTCTGCCACACTATGTTCTCAGTGTGCTGTTCCTCTTGTACTCTATGTACTGAGAGACTCCGATGACCCTGTACAACTATCTATGCCCTCAGCTCCCCCTGCACAGTTGGTATCTCCAACAGTATGATATAAGATTCTTCCATAGGATACAAAGTGAAAGTAAAACCTGTTCCCCTGTAATATGGAGGTAAATCCTCTGGATTGCTAATGACATTCATCTACTATCAATTTTTGTGTGTGTTGTGTGGAGGTGATAGGTACTCTTTAAGGAGTCCGGTAGGCGGTGTTATCAGTGATTGACAATCTTCCTGGTATGCGTGCACGTACAGAGTTACCTGTCAGTCACTGATAAGACCGCCCACGTGGGGCGCCTTCATGTCACCACGCAGGGATTGAAATGAATAAAATACAGGTTGTACTGAATCATTCCCAACAAAACTATATAATCAGTCTATTGAGCTCATCCTGCTCTTTAACATCTTGCCAACAGAGCAAATAGAATGTGCAATATGACAGGTTCTCTTTAAAGCGGAGAGAAATAGGCAATGTTCACACGGAATAGTCCGATCGGCCCGCTACTTAACGCGCTGGGGTGCCGAGCAGTGGGGGCGGGTGCGGGGGGCCCTGCATGCTCGCCCGGCCCCATAGACACTCATATTCACGGCGCGTACCACGCCGTAAATAAATGACATGTCCACTTTCCTCCCCGCCCGAGGCGTATTCCCCGAGCGGGGATAGGAACGTAATTCCATGTTCTCTATCGAGAACTGACTGATTACCGTAATGACAGGGACTAATTTCAGACGAATTCGCGCAATGAAGGCGCGCATACGGCAGAAATCCTCCCCAAGAATAAGCCTGTGTGAAAGAGGCCATACTGTCAGGTTATAACCTACATTTATTATGAACAGGCCATTTACCATTCAAGACTTAAGAAATAGTGTGTGACCATTTGTAATAGCACTTGTATTATTTATTAACCAGCTAAAACCGGCTACATAGAATTTTTAACAGCTTGATACAAAAAAATTATGATTGAAGGAAGCTATATTGCAAGTAATATTTTTTTTTTTACTATATATACACTTCCATCTGGGACATTTAAGAGATATCAATAGGATATTCCATAAATGTCAGATTGCTGCAGGTCCCACTCATTGATAAGGATAACCGTTGGCACAAGCCAGTAAGATTGCCCACCATTCTCGATGATAGATGGTGGTCGCAAACTCGAAAACCCACATGCTAACTCAAAAACACTGCTATGAGCTTCAATCTAGTACCTGAGGCAGTGGAAAGAAAAATCTAAGAATCAAGGAACTTGAAACCAATTTTTTTTTTAATTTTTTGGTTTGGTTATGAGATCAGAAGAGATTTTATCTGTTGTGAGTGAACACAGGTTTCTATGGTTACCTGACCATAATTCGTGTTATCCTGAGGATGTCATCATGTGGGAGATGCTCAGTCAGACCTCATTATCATTAAACAATAATAATTGCTTTTGTTTACAGATAAGAAATTGTTTTTAGGGTAGTTTCACACACTAGTAATTTTCGAGCTCGACAGACGTCGATGCGTATTGTGGCGTTCCCCCCTCTACACTCTACTCAGGGGGCGAGATGCGTGCCAAAAACATACTCGGTAATCCATAGTATTCTACAATAGAAAACTATGGATTACGCCTCCCTCCCCACTCAGCAATTACGATCGTATTGTACGTGCCGGTAGAGACAAGGTCAATAGACAATTACTTGCGGCGAATACTTCGACACCGTAATGAATGTCAATGGGGCAAGCGCGGGGCTGCCAACCTCCCCTGCAGGGCGACGGGGAGTATGCGCGTACAAGCGCGAGCTCCCGAAGCTACACGATTGTACATGCGGCACGTCACTGAACGCGCACGCAAGTACATCATGTGAACATGACCCCTTACTCTGAACAGCAGATGTAGTCCTTTGGCTTTGTTTACTTAAATAACATCTTCCTGCACTTGTCAGGGTTATGGCTCAGTTTAGTTACAGAGAGGGCATGTCCACCACGGCAACGGGTTTTCAGCCGTTTTCAGTTTTCTCAGACCACCTGAAAAAAACGGGCAAAAATGATCACCAAATGGTGCTCTTATGGAAACCCCCACCCCCCAACGTGGGACAGGCCGCAAAACAGAATCAAATACCGTCCCGGCAAAGCGGACGGTATTTGTCCTGCCCTGAGAAAGCGCCAGCAAGGCTAAATATGCTAATCACTGCTATAGAACCACCCAAAGCCTGACTATAACAGAGTAAAAGAAAAGCTGGTGTGACTGTGAAACTGCATAATCATGAGAAAACCCTTTGAAAGCCGAATAATGCCACAGAGTGGAATCTTTCTGACTATTGTCTAGTATAAGGACTAATGCCCAACGGACTAGATGCACTGTGCTTGGTTCTTCTTACCGAAGTATGTTTGGGGAATACGTCGCTCACCAGGTCCATCCCCTCATTTCCAGGGTAAGAGTCAGAACAAAAATATCAAAGCATAACGCTCAGATCTGCCAGCGAGATGCTACTGCAGGTTGTTCACTAACTCAAGGCAGCCGAGATCACTTCACCTGAAAAGGAAACCAGAACCACAACAAGTCAGAGGCTCAGTTTCTACCAGTCCTCCTTCTGTACAGAAGGAGCGCAGAATATTCCCGTGACAGGCGACTACAGCACGATACTCTTATCACCACACTGGGACAGTCACACCTAAAGATGTCCACTTTCCAGTGTAGTAATGTAGCTAATTGATTCCCGCTTACCATCATTTCAAGCCGGAGCATAACTGAGGGTAACCTTTCACTCAATGGAATAAAAGTCAAAGTGCAAAAACTTCCCTGCTCTCCGATGTCACACTAAAAACGGATAGAGAGCTGCTCCTCTTCACTGTCTTTTTTTTTTTTAGACCAGTGGACCCCGACTCCAGGCCTCAAGCCCACCACCATCATGCTTGCTAGGCTTTGCCTTAGCATTGCACAGGTGGATAACATTATCTCAGTGCCCTATCTTCTGTGGGACAGATCCCTGAAAACATGAACCAGTTGATCTGGTCCTTGAGACAGGAGTTTGAGGGGACAACTGTGTGCTCTATATGCTGAAGATTGTAATGGCTTTATCAGCCCTTAAAATGATGATCATAGTCTTTAATTCTTCACGTAAAGAATGTGAACTCTCAGTTGGAGATAGCCAGCTCTGAGGAGCTGGTCACTACAAGGAACAGTTCTGGGAGTTCAAGAAAAGGCTAGATACCAAAAGAATATTACATGTGATACGAGCTATGTTAAAAATTCAGCATCCTCTGTGCGGCTCTGGGGTCGAGATATGATCTCCACGGAGCAGATTGGTTCTGCCTTGTGGGTTTCAGGCATTCACCAGGGGCGCCATAGGGATTAAAATCCTTGTCCCCCCCCTTCACCCACTTTTTCCCCATCCTTGGTTGAACATGATGACACGGGTCTCTAACTGTACTAACTATTTACAAACTATGTAACCTATAGCATTTGAAAAGTGTTGTATAGCTTTATTTACTAATCTATATGTCAGTATCATTTTTGGTCTTGAAAGGATCAATGTTCCTATAAAGGCGAGAACACAGAGATAAGCAGTGACAAGTAGGGAGGCCTTCTGGATTCCTGGAACTCGATTCGGCGGCAATGTCCCAAGATGATGAATTAACCGTTAATATTACTGATTTATAGTTCAAAATTCTTAGAAATTCCATAGTCATGTCTGATGGATCTGGGTCAATGTTAAGCTCAGCATAGTAAATATTCATCTGTAACGGATATATCTCCTAAGATCACACTGCTTGTGCTTTGTACAACTAATTTTACATGTGAACTGGTCCCACTCTGTTTAAACTCGACACAGAACAGGTGAAAGATGAGCAAACTATTTGGACACTAAATGCGTAGCGGTGGAGAGACCAGATCACTATCTGTATTCCCATAAGAATATGCCTGCTTAACTGCTGTGGACTTTAATGGATTATTAAATACAGAATATCATATATATGCTTCAGATCCATTGCCTTATTCGAGTAAAATTACTGATCACTTTCAAGGACTCTGGTTTGGCTCCTCAGTAAATTAAATGATTTTTGGTCATAACCCACAGACTTGAAACCCAGTTTCATGAGTACTATTCTGAAAGCTGTGGGAAGTTACAGCTCCTATCCAGTCTACACAATGCTCTTTGAAGTTTAGGGTATGTTCAACACTGATTTTATGGGCCCTATCTTAGCGCATTTACCGTGCTGGAAAACGGCACAAAATCAGCCTCAGACAAGGTTCACACCTTCCTTCATTGAACATAATGTAAAATACGTCCTGTCCTTCACAATGGAGCATATTTCACAGATGTAAATATGAGCCGTTATTTGGATAGCAATTTTTGGCCGTAAAAATAAGTGAACTCAACTCTGACGGCCGTTTTTTGTGCTCATAAACGATCCCCATAGGAAACTAGATAGGGATAGAGAAACTTTTAAAATACGTCTCTAATCAGAAGATTTTGAGTTGAAGCAGATTTGGAAGCGAAAAAATCCACTTAAAAAAAAACCCGCATGTGAACCATCGACCCCATACATCCAACACAAATCCATCTCCTGTCTGGATGGTTTCTACAATGTATCAGTCTGAGTTCAGCTTTAGCTTAGATAGGATTACCTAGGCTGGATAAAATTGGTGCTTTGAGAACTATTAGGCCGTTTTTCACACGGCTTATTTCCCGACAGTTTTGTGAGCCAGATGGCGCTCACAAATCCTGCGTGAATAAGGGCGGACGGGGGGTGCGGGGCCAGGAGCGCCGCGGGGGTGCGCCGCTCCCCGGCCCCATAGACACAATGCATTGTTTAGCACAGCGCGTCCACATTGCCGTAAATAATGGTGCATTGTCACTTCTCCCTCCGCGGTGCGGATTCCGCCGAGCTGGGGAGGAGCGACGGACCCCACTGTTCTCTAAGAGAGCATGGATACTACCGTAATGTACTCCGACGGATTGGCGCCGTACTGCAGCTGCAAATCCGGCGCGCAGTACCGGCGCTCAATCCTTGGTAAAATAAGCCCGTGTGAACATTGTGACTTAGGGTATGTTCACATGTCTTATTATGGGCGCATTTTCGCCGCGCCTATCTCGCTGCGTACGTCGCGCTAATAACAGAGCAAGATATGCCCCTTAATTACGGTAATCCCTATAGTTAGAACACTAGTACGATTATTCCCCTCTCCCCCCTCATGTACAATCCGAGGTCGAATTGTACATGTGGGGAGAACTACGGGACAAGTCACTTTCACCCGCGCTGCGAGTAAAGTGCATGTCTATGGGTCCGTTGGTGCTTCCACCCCCCTCCCCTCCGCGGGAGTAAACGCGGCGATCAGTGCGACTCCCGAACACACGGCGTAATTGCAGGGTGTACTGTATGCCCCGCACATACGCCATGTGAAACATACCTTGACGTTATGTTTCACACATGAGTTTTCTAATTCCGATTTTTGGATCCAGAAAATCCCATCCAAAAATGCAGCATCAATCGGATCCAAAAATGCATCCAACATGCAGCTGCGGTTGGATGAGCGTAGTTGGATGCAGCAGGTATCGCACCCTATAGTTTTTATTATAGAGCTCCGCAGCGTCTTTTTCGGACCAGAACTGACATGTCAATTCTGGAACGGATCCGAATACGCGAATGAGACCTGCATCAGATGCACTCATCTGAACTCCGATGTGATGTTTTAAACATTGAAAGCAATGTAAAATCACACTCTCATAGCTAGATCTGTGTGTATTATGGGTCCGTCCTAGACAGGCCTACCTCAAACTGCGGCCCTCCTGTTGCGGAAACTACAACTCCCATCATTCCCATCTGGTATAGATTATATAAATGCATTATGGGGAGTTGTATTTTCCAAACACGCAATTAAGACGGACCTAACCGAGACGTCATTCAATATAGAACATAATGTTCAACACACGGACGTCAAAGCGCCCGTGTGAACATGTTCACGTAGCAAAATTGCATGCATATTATACAGATCACGTGCTATAGAAGAGTTACGAGCATGTTTGCCGTGCACTATAAACACCTCTGGTCTACTGCCGGCCTCACAGTATTGCCCGGAAATATGCCATGTTGTACTCTCTCATCCATAAGGTACACTACATAATTTACAGGTGGAAATCACCTGGGTTCCAAGTCACTGTAAAGCAAGAAGAGACTATTGAAAGTAGAGAATCTTCTCCTTGCGAGCGGCGAAACCACCAGCAAATAAGAAAGTTACATGATCTTTTTACACACAGAATGTATACATTCATTCAAATATTTCACTAATGCCTTATTCCTCAGGTGCTCTTCCTCCTCACAGTGATCATACAGGTCCAGCTGTGAATTGCTGACTTACCAAGGCAGGAGGCAGGGTGACGTACTGCATGGAGCCGTGTCTAGCCGCGCGTCTCATCATAGGAACATTTGGGGGAACACAGTGATAGTGCGAACACCGCCTGCCGACACCCATCACGCATGCACTAGGCACCAACCTTTGCGTGAGAAGGAGTCGCCGAGCCAGCTGCACACAGTGAGCTCATCTGACCGAGCGACACCGTGCACGCCCAGACACACTAGAAGACACCCACTCACCCATTCTCTCTCTCCACAGTCACAGTGACAGCCCGGTGTGCGAAAGTTAAAGCTCGCTGCGCTCTTTTTACACGAGGTAGCGTTCTATGACTGAGTCTCTAGTGGGTACATGAGTGACACAGCATGAGCGTACTACTCTATCTATACCAGGACCTGCTTAGCATGACCATCCATCTCTCGCAGCCATATTTTAGATGCCAACGTAGCCTCAGTCACTGCGCGCAGTGATCAGCGCGAGATCATTGTATCAGTATAGAGCGACGAAAGCCACAGGAGCTGCGTGCACCTATATACCTGTAGACGTAGGTGTAATTAGCGAGGTTATACCTTGCTAGATGGACACTATATAGCGACTCTACAAGGGTGGACAAGCCCTCTAGTGTATCACTTACAGACACACGAGTGAAACACGATAGCGGCAACGACGTATATATATTCCTCCAAGTGCCCTAACAACGCCTGAGACTACACATCTCTCAATCCTCAGGTCTCTATGCGAGCTTTCTGATGAGGAGACCGAGTACGTCTTTTTCTTAAGGAGCGTATATTACACGTGATGCTTTATGCTACTATAAGCTCCATCTCACATGGCACACTACATGTACTCGTGATGGTGCTGGCACATGAGCTTGTGCTTAACACTACCGCCGTCACGTGAGGAGAATTGCTAGACACAATCGGACAGGTGGTTGACGATCTAAATTCTGCGTGGGGGCGAGGGAACAGTGAGACACACGGTGGCGAACGGCGCCGCAGCGTATGGTCACCACAGCGAGTCGCTTACAGAGGCTCTGGGCCTGGACTGAGTTCTGCAGTTAGCGCTAGGACTATACACAACGGGACAGAGACGTTCTCATAACATGGACTCTAGTCGATCTCATGTGAATTCACGAGAGGGAATGGATGATATCTAGCTGCGAGATAGAGTGAGAGTTGAGAGAGGCCAGCACCGGAAACTCGAGCGATACGCGGCGTGCTGAGTTCAACTACACGAGCGGTGTCGTTAGTGGGGTGTAGCGCATGCGTTAGGCGGCACATATATTCATGAACGAGTACCTCATGTAGAACAGAGCATTATCTGCTTATGTTTATAGGACAAGTCCGATTACTTCTAACTTACACACTCGATGCAATTTTATTATTATCTAACATCTATCGATAGGAGTGATTCTCAATCGTAACACACTGGTGGAGTGTGTTGTGACACGATTCGCAGAAACACTATCAAGAATCGCATGGACTCACTATGTGGACACGAACTATCATGAGTTTGTGACAGGGAGAGTCGTGCATATCTAGTATAGTCTCATTATTTTCAAAATAACACATATACTAACTTGGTGGGAGTCAACTTTCATGAATAGACTAGTGACTATGATAATCATATCTATTGAGCCAGAGAGTAGGAGTGTCTGAGTGTTGCAACAGTTTGGTAAGCGCGAGGTGTGGTGTGCTCTCACCGCGACACACAACAGAAGTAGACTCACAGGCTGAGTGTGTACAGAGAACGCAGACACCGTAAGCGGACGATCTGCGAGTGAAATCTGGACATCAAGAATCTCCATGATCACTATATCTTGCGCGTTGCTCTGCGAACCATAAAATAATTTTCGTCCAGAAGGAACATAATAGAGTGGATATTCTTAATCTATCTAAAAACGCCTACAGTTATATTTACATCGAGCGACATCGTTATCAGCACGATATGAGATATGTGTCTCTGGGTGACTCACAGAGATACGGTACTTGTCACTGTTAACACGCACAGCAGATCTCTGCGAGGGCATGAGATACACAGGTACTCTCATTATCAGTCTGACACATTATGGTGTCAGGATACTACAACCTTACAAAACAACATATCACATACATTACATCTGGTGGTCATACAAGGAGAACGCTGTTCATAGTGATTCACTCTCATATATGCATAGGAGAATTACAACTATTATCAGAGAACAGGTGAACTGAGTAAAAACCCAAGAGTAGTGCATCTACTCTTGAAATACAGTCATATATCGCGCATAACACAGACAAGCAGGAGAAGAGTATCTTTCACGATCTAATGTGTATCACCTGTGATAGAATACCACAAACTCATAGCGTCGTGTTTGCAATCTAATTTAGGGAAAGAATACTTATGCACGACACTATTTAAGTTTCACTGACAAAAATCCACGCTACGAGCGCGCGCGCGCGCGCCAAGAGTATGAGAAAACACGATTATAACATGAACACAAGTACACTGTACAAACCAAGGCCATTGTAGGTCTAGTGTGAGGTTCATCTATTAAGGTGTCATTAGTGCGATACATAATCCCGTAGCCAACTCTCAGACACACAGCATGTGTGCAGTGGCGATTACAATATCATTCTATGAGAGACTATCACCTGCTCACAAGAAGGGAAGGAGCATGAGCATGGGAGCTCTGTCGCACGTGAACATAGATACACACGAGGTGTCATAGATAAGCATCTGACTTCGTCGCTCACCTGTATTCAAACAGCTTGAGGACTGCGATTGAACATGAGAGAGTCTTGGTCGGTGCATGTGGAGGTATACATATATGGTAATGTTGTTATTCTTAATTTATCTCTCGCTATTTCATGTGTATCACTATATAGATGTCAGAATAACAAGGCATAGAACCACAGTTCTCTAAGACGACACAGACACACTATACTTGGGCTAATAGACCAATAATAGTGTACTCATATGAGTGTAGACGTAGGATAGGTGTGCCTGGGGTACAGCATATTATCAGATTAGTGACCTGAGATGCATATGTCATGGAGATTGAGCATACAGCTCACCACGACTATATGTGTGGACACTGACACACTTCATCGGCGCATACGTCACACTATTACAGAGCTGGATGTCAGCTAACACACAAGTCACGTGCGTTGGGAAGACGAGGTAATAACGGATACAATATGTGCGACACAAGATAAGGTGACACAACAGTATCTCTCAGCGTCATGGTTTACTGTGGGATTCTGTGATTGTGAAGTTACTAGGGTGGGGGGTTTGAGAGTGGTTTTGGTCTACAACAATTGCAGCGAAGTGAGTATGACACTGACTTTAGACAAGTTCTAGACGCACACACTTTTAGTATTACAGGAGACATTAGTTAGACATTTGCGGTTAGGAGACTGTGGGGATACTGATGCAGTTCATATATGGCACACTAGTTGTGATAAGACAGATGCTTTCTGTGGACTTTTTTATAGGAGCAATGGGAGATCAGTGTGTGCGGGACTGAAAATAAGTTCACAGACACAGAGTTAGCTGGATAGTACTGACACGATAGAGACACTGTGACAATAGCCGCGAGGTTGTCACGATACCAATGGTATTGAGTGGGTCTGGTTGGAGTGTGTATGTGTGGTAGTGATCATGGCATATACTTGGGCATTAGGGTAGTAGTTGGCACATGGAGTGGGGACACATTTATATACAGACACATCTCTCTTTATACACAACCTGTGTAGAACACCAATGTATTTGGGTTTGGGAGATTGTGTCACAGTCTGTTAGGTTGTCATTCTCTGACATTGTCACGATGCACTACAAGGGAATAGAGTGCATAGACACGAGGGGGGGTTGTTCTGATGAGCGAGACCGAGGCGCATTTGCGGAGGGGATGTATTATCTTTATGAGTAGAAGCACATCAGATGTATGCGTTGCAGGATTGCTGACTGAGAGACATACATGTGATGGGAGACAGACTTCTATTTGCGTTGCAGGGTTGGATAGGGAGTGAGAGATTACTCTAGAAGACGGTAGGATCGTGGGGTGGCAGGAGAGGGGGGGATCATCTTGTACTAGTCTTTATTTCTTGCATTGTGAGTGATGGGAGTGCATAGACTAGTATCAGAATTTAGACTACACTACAACGAGGTGGATTTGTCTCTCTAACACATTGTTGGACATGTGCAAGCGCAAGCGAGAGTCTGAGATACAAGTGGTATCTGTGTGAATTCTTTGGATGGGCGAGTGATTCGAATTACGTGACTGCGCAGATTATAGAGGTGACTCTGTTAGAAATCTCTCTACTATTTATCAATCAGTGAGTCTATGTTTTGGAGTTAGTTGCGAACTGTGATGTCATCTTCTAGGTCACAGATGTGCGAGGACACAAAGGCTGGACACATAAGGCATGAACACATCTTTAGGATACAGACAGAGTGAGAGGGACATGACTAGTACATGTTCTGATTACTGAGTAGCGAAGAGCTGAGTGGGGTATGTCGATCTAGACAAGTGGTTTTCACATGTGTATGGCGATGAGCGTGGTGGGAGCACACACACACAACAACAGACAGACGGCGAGACTATGAGATGACATCGGTTATGATGGAGTAGAGACTTCTGGATGTAACAATATAAGCTCTCAGCGAGATTGGGTAGGGGAGTGGACACAGAGCTAGGATAGTTGTTTACGATAGTAGTGTGGGAGTGCATCAATGTGAGTGACACTTGCACACAACATCAGATGGACGTGGGAGTCATGTATGTGTTGATGAGGGGCTGTTGGCACGAGTAGCTACATGGGATTGAAGAGTACAGGGGTTGATCTGGTCGATCTAGAGAGTGAGATGACTTGATATAGAGCACACAGACGGGTGTTAGTGACAAGTTCACTAGGATACAGATAGGCATATAGAATCATTACGTATGTAAGAGGGGTAATGCAGATTATGTCAGGATCTGCATCTGTTAGTGAGAGATAGTAGCAGATAGAGAACGACTCGAAGAATGCACTAATAGATATATAGGACACATAAGTGTTGTGCAACTCATCAGAGATAGACAGATCTTGGGAGACACGAGGATGGGATCTCATATATGAGTATGAGAGAGTGATGAATGTGTATATAGCGAGGCGCTGACATCTCTTGAGTAAGATACATGGCACATAGGAGAGACAGTCGAGAGTTCTAGCTATATTCTTCTTCTCTATCTACGAGGTACTCACTAAGGATGTGTGCGTCTAGGGTGTGTGTAGTATTAGAGGACTTATATCTGTCAGTGTTTGGTGGAGGATATCAATGGAGATAGTGCGACATAAGGGGTGACGGTCACTATATGGGGACTTCAGAAGCGCCGTGCGGTGAGGGGCGTCTGTGTATCGAGATGATAGCATGGTGATGGTCAATACAAGGGGTGAGACTCTTTGGGGCGTGGACACACTGATGCTTCAGAGTGGAGGTTGGAGATTTAGTATAGTTATCATAGAGGGATTATTATTATTGCTTCTAGGATTAATAGATGATGGTGGTTTTATTTCTAAAGTATGGTAGTTATGGGTTGTATAAGGCAGGTGAATGTGTTTATGACAAGTATATTTGTAAGAGGTGATAATTGGAGACTCTCTATCTCTAACACTAGGTTGCTATCATAGATGCATTCAGGTTTCAGGGAGGGTTTATAGTTTGTTTGGTTATGTTTTGTTTATTATATATCTATATCTATTCTATTCTAGAACATCACTATCACACAATTAAATTATACATAGCGAGGTGAGATGAGTATTTGTTATATGTCTGTGGTTTAGTGATAGAGTATCATGTCTATTGTACTATTCACTGGAGGGGAGGAGAGATAAACATCATTCTCTTTTATTAAGCGTGTGTATCAGAGATTCCGTATCTGGCGTCTGGACAGGGATGTACATCTTTGCGATACGTCTGAGATGCACACACATGTGGTAGGAGGCGTATCACTTACAGAGAGACTGATTGCTCTCAGTTTAGACACGTAGTACACAAGGCGAGTAGGGCCGAGCATGTTAGTATTCTTACTATATCTTTATGTGGTGAAGAGATGTTTCTCTGAGTTGCACACAACAGGGTAGGGCGAACATCGTTACGAGCAGCTGTTGTTGTGAAGGATAGGATTTCTATTATATAATCACGTGGGTGGTGAGTATATGACGGTACTATCATGCAGAGATTGTCGATCACACACGTATGACAGCGTGGACGAATGACCACTCTAGTCATGGTGCAGATGGTAAGTTATTCAGGCATCACAACTAACTACTGACACATGGTTACTGCAGGCAGTGTGTGAGCGGCAGTTCGACTAATATATCTCTGATCAGGTTCTGTATTGTGAAGCATGGTTATAAAATAATTTGTGAAATTATTTTAGGGGATTAGTAATTATAGAATTTTTCTAAAATTAATTGTGAAAGGATTCTATTAAATTAAATTATAATGGTTTACTGTTATGGTTTTTGTGGTTTAACAATAACCTATTTTTACAGCCTGTGATGTGTCATAAGTCAGTAGAATCCCTAACTAAACCCACAGCATTAAAATTGGCCGAGTAGACAGTCTCACACCCAATCTTGGGATACAGGGTGGACAGTCATCTGCATTGGAGCTTGTATGTTCTGCTGGTGCCTTCTTGGCTTTCCTCTGGGTATTTTTGGTTCCCCCAAACTTCAAAACATATAAGTTAATCTAGAAATTTGGACCTTGAGCCCAAGAACAGGGAGCAATGTGAATAAAGACAATCTCTGTACAACGCTGTGGAATAGGTCAGCGACAATATAATTGACAATACAGTAATAAAATCAGTGGGATCCCCGTTAAATAGACTGCTTTAAGGTGCAAACCAGTTATGAGGCAGTATACGGGATGTGTTTGGAGATGGCTTAAATAACAAACCTCTAATAAAAGTTTTATAGCTTAGCTATTGAATAAACCTCTGTGTATATACTTATAGAGGTTTTCTACTGTTCTGTGACGATTTTCTGTCCTTCTTGATAATAGGAGGAAACTCATCTCAAGGACACTGGCAGAAAGGAAAACCACGACGATATGAAGTTTCGAAGCAGAACAGGCATTGAAGAAGGTAGGGACAGAGAAAAGCAAGAGCCAACGTAAGAACTGAGCTTGCCTATTACATTCACACATTTACACAACGTCTACAGGTAATACATCAACAGGAGGCATTAGTTCTCTCTCGAGCCTCTCTCTAGCGCAACTCTAGCGCACTAGCCTATGAGAGGTGGAATATCGAACAACACGTCTCATCTCTCACGATCACACGTCACAGCTGCAACGCAGGCTCAGCTCGCGATAAACTATGTGCAGGATCATAGTACACCACAGTGTACCACACACACCCCAACAACATGTATCGACTTTTAGTGTGTCACATCACGTAAACTGCAGACACTTCTCATCTCTCTATCTAGTATAGCGCTCTGACGCTGATTAGCAATCACCACTACTAGTGTCGTGAATACTAGGAATGTCTGTTTACACCTACAGAGACATTCACGGATCTACTGACCCTTTGAGATGCGACTCTCGACATTCTGGAGCATCATCAATAAGCTCGGTACTCTACTGACTACCGCACATACACTCCAAACGACTCAGATAAGACATACCACTTAGCCTCATATTGCACTTTGCGAGCAACCAACCAGCACACTTCCTGATCTTCTGAGGTGCACATCCATCTACAATATTCACCTAGGGTGAGCGCTAGACACAGAGATACTACAGTGGAGACACAGATTGCACGTATATCCATCTCACATGAGACATAGAGAATTCGTATGGTGCCATATCTAGTTATTGTACACAAAACAGTACCAACTTGAGCTATGTGAAGTACTATCGGCGCATAACTTCTAGCACATAAACATTACAAACAAGGAGAGTCAGCTGATATGACTCTTATATCTACTAGAGAAGTACTCATTAATACACGGTTACTATTATCAGTGACGTTCAAAATACAAATACTGCTCTATTGCACTCTCATCGATTCTTTGTCTCGTGTAGACTATATATTCAAGTTAGACACATCCTAGAAAGTGAGATCGAGTGTTACATCACTCAACTCTACACAACGCGTAGTGATAAAATGAGGGTTCAATCATACTGTAGAAAACATGCACACCCACTAACGTCGAATGGTAGAGTAACTGATAAATGAGATAAGTGTGAGGTTTGCGGGTCAACAGACAACAATGTAGAACCTGACAAAGATATCATCGATGCATGGTCGAAGTACTATCTACGACATAGATACAGTGTATTCGACGTGCGCGCCCACACAGTCAAAGAAAGATATTTGAGCACTCTTGCACAGATGACTGTCTTAGTCATATCAACTCCAAGATCTATCCGCAACATACCTATGACAACACACAACAAGATCGTGTGGTAGGATATTCTATCCAAGAATAGATGTCTAGTATTGATGAGTATAGAGCTCGAGAGATCTCATATGGTGTTCCACCGTGAACCAGAGATGTTTTCCGCACACGGCCTCTGTGTTGCAAGCGCCCCCAGCTACTCGCTGAAGGGTATTTTAAGAGCAACACCTGAGAAATTGATATTTACACTTAATACACGAGCATATAAGCGGAAAATCATTATATTAATCTATATATTTTACTTTAATAAACAGTGAGTGCTCGATATACGTGATTCCAACAGAGATTTAAGAGAGAGTGATAGAGGTATTATTCAGAGGCGAGAGGATCATGACTCAGTATAGTTTTTAGTACGAGCCACAGGTGCGGTAGACTAGTGGGCGCATGTACAAACACGGGACACAGCAGATGCACGAACACAATACATGAACTATTCAAGTCGATGAGAGAGTGATGCACTTGATCAGCAGTCTGCTGCATACTTGTGCATCAAACAACAGAGAGTTGACACATGTAGTGAACCACGCACATGGAGTACATAGTATAGTACATTTTAAAGACACAAGGTCAGCACACACGTCACACACCCAATACACTGATCACCAGAGAATACACAACAGCGCACAGTTGAGCTACAAGCAAGTATTCGTGAACACACAGAGCTGAATCACTCTAGAGATATCTATTCACAATATTAGCACACAGCAATTCTTAACCATTCAGAGAGAGATTCAGACTGTCCTCGCTGACAACATTGAACGGAGTATACTACTTTATACAACCGAGAGACCTACGTCGAGATGATCGATCATGGTCCGAGATGATACATCTCTGCGCGTTTCGCACTAACACAAACATAGACATCTACAAACAATATACCTAATACTAACTTTATTGCTCAGATCTACAAGAGTTCATATCTGGTCTGCAGTGTTCTCATGTAGACGTCTCTATCTAATATTACAACACTACGGGGTTAGGAGAGCAGTCTATGAGAGCTTCTGACTCGCATTAATCAACTCACGCCGAGCGCAGCATGAAGATGAGATCAGCATTCACTACACTTTAGCAACAATGTCATTCTTATGTGTGGCACACAACGAGTTTGATTTACTGGTTGAGCTCACCAGTATGTGCGATGCACATGTCAGTGAATAGATTTTATTGATACATAGACGAGTGATATATTAAACTAAGCCTCTACAAGTGGTGTCAAGCACATGGGACAGTACTACTGTGTTTCGTATGCACAAAGACAAATATACCACAATATACGGATGAGAAGATCACTATCTACACACCGATGACAGGTGATATCACTATTGAATAAGCGACGTGTAATGAGTGCGACGAGTATATCATTGACGGGAGTGTGGGCTAGTGCACATGTAGAGTGACTCGAGCGGCTATGGCATTTATATGTCAATACATAGGCAGGGGGCGTGGTGATTATATATTCTACTACAGTGGTATGACTGGAATCAACATGATATATATTACAAGAGTACTGACATTTTCAGGCATAGGGCACACTGTGGTATGTGAGAGATGGTTGATTTCTTATGAGGGTTATTTATTCAGGGGGGGCATGTACATAAGTACAGTTGTTGGTTATATGATCGTGACGAACGCGGTTTAACAGTCATTCTGGGGCTAATAAATCAGACATGTATAGCGGAAAGAACAGCAACGGTAGTAGAAAGGTACATAGCGAATGTGTGTGAGCTTACTTGTACACGATCTGGGTGAACTCGGCGGACCGAATTACAGCGTATAGTACGGTACACATCTGACACTGTCATTCAGTGACACTGTGTATCAGTCAACAGTATCAGTACTGAAGATATTGTAATTTTCTGTAACTTGAGTGAGACAAGTGTTCTAGAAAGATATTTGGACATCACATATATACAGTGTCACTACACGTGTGTGGAGACGCCGCAGTGACAGATAAAGAGGCCGTGTGTGAGAGGTGAGATGAGACATATCAGTGTGGTCGATGCACACACGAGAAATATCAGGAGGGAACTTTGGATGGACTACACAATACGTAGAGTTGATGAGGCTGTGGACTGAGAGTAAGTCGAGCTACAGTGACTTTCTATGAGTCAGAACGGCAACAACTATTTGTTACTGTTACACGGTCATCAATGATATGTTTACGAGGGATGATCAGTTGTTACGAGATAGAGATTATCTCTCTCATATCTAGTTCTTCTTTTATTGGTGTTATAGAGTCTAGAGATTGAGGTTATTACTTGTGAGTTCAACTCGATATTATTATTATGTATAAGGGACCTGTTTTTTTGGGCGAGATGGTAGTACGATGTGTGAGATCTCAGTGGTATACTGTATTTTGTTTAGCAGTATACATGTGGTTGGGCGGTGATATCATAGACAGGCGGTGACTCTGGTATCTGACATATGCGTGCTCCATGACAACTGGAGATTCGGTGGGTGTGGTGGTAGGGGAGTCTCACGGGATGTTTCTTGATGGCGATGACTGCGAGAGGCAGAGAGTTGACTTCTTTTTTAACTTATGAAGGATGTATCTCTTACAGAGACTATGAAGATTGTCACACACTAGTCTACGCGTCGGCGTAGTTAGGTTTAAACTATGACTAGAGGCAAACTCTTAAGTACACATCGGCTGGACAGAGACTACAAGGAATGTTCTCTTATGAACAACTGTCTAGGTACGAGTCGGGCAGAGACAGGAGTATAGACTACGGAAGGGTACACATATTATTAGCAATCTTGGAGTATAACACGTAATATGGTTATGTTAACGGGGGACATGTCAGTATGATATGACACATTGGGGGGGGATGTCATCAGACATACTCAGTCGACAGGCGCAACAACATTACTCACTAGAGCACAGACTCTTCAGAGTAGTCAGTCTTCAGAGACACACGTGAATAGAGCAATGAGGGTCTGACAGTGACTTGATACAGCAGACACAATAGAGATGAAGAAGGGTTTTTAGAAGTGGGTTTTTAGGAATTTTTGGTAATTTGAATTTTTTTAATGAGTGTTTTTAAGTGAGTTGATTTTGATGTGTTAGAATGTAGGTGAAGTGGAGTGATTTAATTAATGTGATGGTGTGGGTGTTGTGGTGTTGTCGGACTGTGTGGTTCATGGGTGGTTATGGTTAAAAATCAGAACATGTGATTCATTTGTTGTTCATCATATAGAGGAGTGGGGTAGTTCACTAGCGACACTGCACAGTACTCACACCAATACAATACACAGTACTTTGCAGTTCGAACATAGACAAATACTGATATCGAACTTGTTTAGGAGTTAAGATTATGTGATTACACAGAGTGTACACATTACAGTCGTTATGTTCACACTTACTATGGCGGGTGTTTCGGTGTGAGGTGACACACATGTGACTTATCAAGCGCAGTGAATGTGGTGGTCAGGACGTCTCATTTTCTGGCACATAGTAACACACAGTGTATTGACTGATCACAGTGACACACATGACAGGAGGTAGTACAGTGCGTACAGACACACTGGTGTGTATGGTAGATCACTTGAATAGACTAGAATGGGGTCTGTGGAGGGTGTCATGGTACGACGCATGATAGTCAGCATCAGTCATCACACAATATGATATGGGTATCTACAGATACGGATGACACACAGCATGAGGGCACTATAGATGACACGTGGAGTGTTACAATCATATGATCACGCAGGATGGAGATGATTCAGCACTATGGGACAACACGCGAGATGGCTACGACACGTCCTAGGTCTAGAAATAGGACAATTGCCGATGCGATTGTGTACACCATGTGGCTCATGACATAAAGGAAGGGTAAAATTGTGGGATGACTCTAATAAGGGTTGAATGTGAACAGTGGGTGGTAATGGGTTGGGGGGATTTGGGGATGGTATATATAAGAGCGATGAAGTGGGGTGAGGGGGGTATTTGTCTAGGAAGTCATTAAAGGAAGTTTTAAGTAAATTGTTGGTATTCTTTAAGAAGTGTTAATAAGAGTTGGTAGTGTAAGGAATTGTATATGGAAGTTTTATTTTTTGTTGGTATGTGTTATGAAGTGTAATTGAAGTGTTGTATTATAATGAGTTTGTTAAGGAATTGGGGGGGTATGTGTAAGAAGTTGTTAAGGAAGTTTGTGGTATTTTTAAGGAAGTTACTTAAGGGAGTGGTGTATTGTAAGGAATGTTATGAAAGTGGGGGTTAATGTTTCTATGAAGTGTAAGGAATTTGTGGGGTATTTTTATTAGTTAATGAAGTTGTTTGGGGTGGTGTTGAATGGTGGTGGGGGGTTTGGTAATGGTGAAGAATCCTGCGATAAAAAGTGGAAGTGTGAATGATTTTTGATAGGAAAATGTGGGGGGGGGGGGGGGATTTTGGGTGGGGAAGAGGATTGTGTATAGGGGTATTACAATCAAGTAATACGGTAATTGTAATGGGACATGACTCCTCATGCAAGACGATTGGGTGGAGGTAAGTTTTTGCACGAAAAATCAGTTGAAATTCATTCAATTGATCTGAGAGCCCTATTCAGATCAATAGGACGATCACTACAATTTCAAATGTGCATTGTGTGAACATACCCTTAGAGATAATTGTTACAACAATAATACTAAAATGACTAATTCTAATAAAAAATGTATTCCATCAACTGGAGAAAGAATGTGAGTTGGTCTAGTTTGAGGTTATTGATAACTGCTGTGGTTACAGTGATCATAATGATAAATTTAAAGGGGTTGTATCATTTCATTTAAATGTCTTCATAATAAGGGGAGCAGTGAAAAACAACCAACTTTGCCAATTGGATGATTCATTAGCAAAGCTGTCTTGTTTTCACAGTGTCCCTTATCTTCGTTTCAGTAAACACTGTTCCCCAGTGCTGTTGAGTTATGAAAAAAAACTCAGTGTGAACATAACCCAAATACTTCAAATGACAGCATTGTGTAATCTATTAATAGGCTGTATACATTTCCCACACACTGTCAGAAGTACATCAACAGGGACTTTCATCTGTGGTTCGAGGCCTCACACGCAACCTTTTCTCACATCCAACAGGCTGCTCTACGCCTATGAGCGATACAGTAGAGCATTAGCACAGAGCACTATGCTATCGCGTTCACGTAGACACATCGACATACATCCCTCTCAGCTACTCAGCGGCACACACGACAGCAATCTGAAGCACACTCTCGAGCGCATGCCACTAGACACACACAACAAACACAAATAAACCACACCTGCATGTGCTCAATCATATTCACACAAAACTCACCCCATCAGACAACACACAGCTGACCAGGCATAGTCGCCTATGACTATCCTTACGATCGATGTCTTTCACCGTAGTGACGTGCGAGCACACAATATCCATTCTCCTCCATGCCACTCACCCAGCACGACATCCTCAAGAGACAATGCATTACTCTATATCCACTCTTCAACACATAACCAGGCCCAGACCTAGTGAGATATGCGCATGACAACACCACACACCCTTATCTGCGAGTCGCCTTACTATACACGAATATATAAGTGTGTCCTCAATTAGGATACACCACTTGCGCATCACACACACCCGATACACACACACCCAGATCCAGTACCGATACTAGCGTGCACACGCCCAAAGCATACCACGATATGACACACACGAGCACTCCACAAGAACACTGTCAACTGCCACATAGTGGGCTCATATCTATACCATCAGTGACCTCCACTAAATCACAACACACACACGCTAGATCATAGATGTAGGGATAGGACACACTCTGCTAAGCAGATCTCGAATGATGACTACACAGAACACAAATATAACACAAGTGCGTATAGAGACAGGTACGATTACCAGTTAGACATATCACGCAGCACACCCATTACCTGAGTGATGAGCACATGTCGCGAGAGGGGAACGCATATTATCACACACTACGAACTATTCCCTTAGAACATCGAACCCTCAGGACATTGTGATAGTAGTCACATTCCGCCTCGCAGATCATATGCACAACGTGATAGACTGACAATTTACAGACAACACCTTTTCCACACAAGCACCACTAGAGCCACAGAGAGTACAATACACAGAACAACCCACTCTTATACATACACCCAAAGAACGTTTCACACACCACAAACAATACTATCCTTACACAATAGACATACACACAAAGTTGAACACACACAATACAGTCCTACGTATCTGACACATACTCTACTCAGTACACAGTCTCATTTATGAGAGTAAGAGCAGCGAACCACAATATCTCTCAGACATCTATTCACCAATCCCACACAGAAGACATAGGCGATGATATGTGCAACTTTTACACCACACATCTATATATGTAAGAGAGGTGTAAACCGTGGCACAGAAGACGCGACACAATTGCTATGTATTATATATATTCACCGCTCGTTAGTGAGTTTAGAACTTCATATCTCCCCTGTGATATAATCTCAGACCTATTCCACACCATCCTGCGTAAACACAACAAGCAACAGACACAGTCTAGCCCAGCTCATAGGAAAGCCAGAGACTCGATGAGATACCACTTCAACGCGAGTTCAGACACACTATTAGATATCCGGAACCGCATCATTGGATGAGATACACATGTGAACATCTGTGTGAATACTGTCACAGCGATCTCACCACATACATTATATTTTATTTGTAATGTCTCTATACACAGAGGTTTAAAATCTGGACGATGAGCAGGGAGAGGAGGAAATTAAGGGGGAAGGGAGGGGTAATGAGTAAGATGGAGATTGGAAATATGTGGGATATGGGGAGGTATGGGGGGGGTTGTATGTTTGTATGGTGATATTGGGTATTGGGAGGTTACTCTAGTAGTGAGTTATATGACTGGCGACACTGATTGTGAGATATTGCGCACAATACTAGTGATACCACAGTGATAGCTCAGTGACTGAGAGATGTAATAAGGGATCAAACACACGGGAAGTTGTGAGGCAAATCTCGGACTGAGTACTATGATCACACGACGTGATAAGTTCTCACGGTGGCTCTTGTTAGAGGCTGCGCGAGCGTCTGTCTTCTGGTGATACGTGAGTGTGGTCGTGAGACACACACATATCTGATATGTGCGAGGACAGGAACAGAGTGTGGCACAGTGTGATGGTCTCTGAACGAGAAGTGCATGATCTTCCAGACTGTGAGTGTGGACAACAACCATCAGTTTCTTTGACATTCAGTGAGACACAGCAGCGTTCTGGACGGGGATCAATCAAGGTGTATACGAGACTAACACAGTAGTTGTAACTTTTAGAGACTTCTACTATGACAGAGATCACACTAGTTGACCAGGAGGGTGAGAGAGAGTGCACTGATTGGGAGTAAAGTTGGGTGGTGGTGGGGGTTGTGGTGTTTAGTTTGTGTTTATTTGGAAAGGGTGAAATGTTGTGGTGGGGTTGGTGAGTACAACATTGAGATGGACACGCAGGATGATTTGTAATGTGTGGGAGTTGAGCGACATGGTGTCTTTTGGTGGATCACAGAGGGAAGGGGTGGACAAACACGTCTTGAGTAGGACTTAGTGTGACTACAGAGACGAGAAGAGTTAACGTGTGGCCACGCGATGTCTAGGGCGTACTGGGTTCCTATGAACACTCTGTTCAGGCGACTCATGCTAAGGTCTTGGTACTATAGATACACATGTGAACTGTATATGAGGACTATGTACATTACATCATGTGAGTGTGAGGTACACATGAGAGCGCCGCGTAGCTATGTGCACTTGGTGTGTTAAGATATCAAGTGATATAGGGTATCTATGGTATAGTCAGCAATTTGGTGAGATCTCATTAATTGTGGAAGGCATCAGTGCGACAGAACAAAGATAGGTACAGAGGTATAGACACATACAACAATAATGATGATAGTTACAGGTAGAACCACAAAACGAGTAGACGGTTTTGCTATAGATAGTTGAGATTTCATATTCGGATATCTATTCCTATGCTAGTCTAGACTACACACGTAGACATTTCTGGTTGACTATAACACGAGATCGGTGATATTAGGTATAGAGACACACATGAGACAGACGTACACTCTGGTGGTGAGTCTGATACACACACACAGTTAAGGTGCACACTCTGTATGACATGAGTGCTGGAGAGTTTCAGTTTAGTATATTTCAGGGGTGTGAGGCATGAGATACACTTAGAACTTATCATCTCTCATCGCAATAGACGCTTTTCTTTGGTGTGACAGATGAGTGTATGGAGAGTATGTGTCAGTCGTTATCAGATCTTTATCAATAATAGAGAGTATCTGACAGTAGTTTCTAGATTGATATAACTAGGGAGAGGTCGTTTGTGTCACGGCATTGTGACACACGGAGGGACTCTCTCATACTGTATAGTACGAGAGTAGATACAATAGCTATGACAGTTCGTTCTTCATTAGGAGGAGTAGTAGATATATAGTGCGATTTTGAGAACACAGGATAGAATTAGATATCACAGTCATGATGGCGATTTATTAGATTGGGACTGCGACAGTCGCAGAGATCTTGAGATCACTAGATGTATATGATGCTCTCAAAGGACATCTGAGATTGATCACATACGTATGTCTGTACAGATGACACTAGCTCTGTTTGGACTGACATATAACACACTTAGTATCAAGATTGGATAGGAGGGAGTATATATCTATGTAGGAGTGATATGATTATTATGTGATGTAGTCATGTGGAGGGAGAGGAGTTGTCTCTTGACAAGGGTTAGACAATGGGGATACTGTATTGGATGATCAGTGAAGAGCGGGGTGTTCTATCATATGATCATATCTAGGTGTCTCTGGGGGTCTTCAGGAAGATATAAGGCGCGCAACACACACAGAATCAGCGGTGTGTGGGTATGGGGAGTGTGTGTGTTTATACAGGGGATGGTAGGGGTGGGGGCAGGACAGATTGTGACTACGTCTCTCTCCTAAGTGAGGTCAGAGTAGGAGTGGAGATAGGATCAATGTTGTCTTGGACAGAGAATACAGTGTAGAGGAACGGGGCACACTAGCATAGGGGTAAAGGAATTCAGGTGCTGCTGGCATTCGATAGGAGCAGTTACAGTGTAGCGAGTTGTGAAGTCTATGTTGGGTGTGATAGGGGATGGGAATGTGTTTGAGGGATGAGTGGTGGAGGGGGGATATGTTGTGGTTGGGAGGGTAATAGTAATGTGGGGGGAGGGGGGGATAATGGGGGGATGGTGATGAAAGTTTAATGGAGGGAGATTAGGGATATGAATAAATTTGGATGGTGTTTGTTTAATGGTTTTATTGTGAATAAATATGTGAAAAAGTTTTTATTATGTTGTTGGTTGTTGAGTGTTGTTGTGTTTTTTTAGTGTGTTGTTGAATTAGTTAAGGTTTTTTTTGTTTTGGGTTGGGTGTTCTTTTTGTTGGGTTATTATTTTATTTATTAGATATTTTGTTGTTTTTAGTGGTATGTTTTGGGTGTTATGTTTGTTTTGAATATGTGTAATAAGTGTTTTTGTTATTTAGAGTTGGAATTTTTTTGTTAATAAAATATTGGTTGGAATTTGTTTAAGAGTTATTGTATGTGTTTGTGTAAAGTTGTTTTTTTGATAAAAATTGAGAGATTTATGTTTGTGAGGTTTATTATGTTTTATTTTTTTTGATGTAATATTTATTTTTATTAAAATATATTGATTTTAAGGGTTTTATATGGTATAATATTATTAATTTTGGTTGTGTAATTAGAACAGTAATCTAAGTTTCACATTTTATTCACATGGATGTTTTGTTTCCACCCAAGCAGTTTCTATGACATCTATGTATTAGGAAGCTGAATACAGTGTTGTTAGGTGCTTTAAAACTTCCATTTTTATAATTTTGAGTGATTGTAGATATTTATAATATTTTGTGAAAAAAGGAAATCAAAGCTCTCAGTCAGCGCTATTGCTTACTGCTGAGATTTTATCTACACTACATAAAACATGTTGAAATTGAAACATAAAAGAAACATAAACAGTTCATTCAAAGACCCAGACTACTAGAAGAGATCAATTTACTACCCATGAGATGTAATTTATGAAATAAAGAAAATGTTATGTTGTGATATTGTACCTACATTGCATAAATTGCATTATGCTCTGTTCTCATCTCTTTTAGGCACAATGGAGGAATATGCTAAGAATATTTCCAGACATATGTCTCTGATGCATATACCACTATATAAGCACACAGTGCTATATGGTATCCATTAACTCTGATTATAAATAACAAAAGACATCCTGTGCAGTATGCTTTTGCATACTTTGCATTCTCAAACTTTGCATTTTCTGCACTCCCAGCACACACGAAGGACATGCATCTTGTATACAGTAGGGGATGTAAGTGTGAAAACTGTTAGGCATTAAGACTGTCTTTGTTGTCCATAGCAACAAGTCAGAGCTCAGCTTTCATTTCATATAGTGTTCTGTAAAAATAAGGGTATGTTCAAACAGCATGTTGGGTCCATGTGAACATACGCTTTTAGATGCGTGTATGGGTCAGTCTAGAAGGACCGCAAACACGCATCTAAGAATGAGCAGTGTGATTTTACACTGCTCGCCATGTAAAATACATAGACGCGTTCACATGAGTGAACGCCGAATAGCGTGTATACATTGATCTTTGCAGGTCCGTTTCCAAGAACGTGACCATGTCAATTCCTTGGTCTGAAAGATCAGAAGGAGCCCAATAATAAAGATAGGGTGCAATCCTGCAGTATATCCACACGAATCCAAACACGCAGTCCTGCCATCGTTTTTGGATATGATTTAGGATCCGATTGACACTACATTTTTGGATGCGATTTTCGGATCCAACATGGATCCCAAATCGTATCCAAAAACGCTGTGTGAACATGCCCTGAAAGCTGAACTCTGGTTGCTATGGGCAACATAGATAGTCTTACTGCTAGACAGTTTTCATGCATAAGGCCCTGGATACCTTTGAACACGTCTGAGTATATATTGGGGAATTATCCTTACATGTACCTCAATCATGCTTTAAATAAAATAAAGACAGAGCCTTATATGTCTACTAAGGTGAAAAGATCTACAGGCAAGATTGGTGCATTTATTTGCATGCAGAATTTTTCAATGATTCTATGGAAATGTTGTGAGTACTAACCCTAAACTTTAATGGATTGGAACTCATCGGAGAAGAAGACCCTCTAAATATCTTGGTCGGTTTTTTACTGACTAAAACAGACTAAAACGGAAACCCTCTCATACTTCATCTCTAAGGCTATGTCTACACAGCATGCAAAAACAATCGTATTTTCAGTAGTTTTAGGATTCTAAAACCACTGAAAATCCGATTGTTTTGTATGCCCATAGAGTCTACAAAAGTCATTTTTTTCCGATAGTTTTCTAGCGCTGGTGGTTTTAGGAACATGTTGTTAAAACCACCGGCATCTTGCATCTTTCCATTGGTTTCCCATACATTCAATTGACCAGCCGACAGAAAAAAAGCTAAAACCAACCAAGGTATATGTGTGCAAAACGTGACTAAAACCGAGGATCGTGCAGGGACAAAAAGCATCGGCTTCCAACGTTATTTTGTCCTATGCTGTGTGGCTGTAGCCTAACTTTCTCATTGAATATAGCATTTTCTACTGACAAGTACATGAGCAGGAAAAAGCAGAAAGCTGCTGTAGAGGATCAGCACCCCTAAACTAAATAGTCAAGCAGCTGAGACAGTTGCTGTGACAACACAATGCAGAGAGAAGCCGCAGGGAGCTGCATGCATGAGACAAAGTAACCGTCCTGAAACAAGGTCAGCAACATATGCATCATATGAAATAAGTATAGTTAATTTTTATTAATTTTGTGGGCAGTAGATAAAGTTATAGAAATGCATTTAGTTAACGTCAAAACTTTTCCTTGTGTAATAAGGGTATAAAACATTCTATCTACTTAGCAACTAGAAAATACTGCAGACATTTTTACAAGAGACCATCTTGTTAAGAAATGCAATTAAGTTATATGAACATTATTCAGTGCATAGTGTGCCTACATTACGCTATTTTATATAGTTCATTTACATATATTGTTCATGTTTGAAAGGTTACGCTTTCACTTAGCTTTAACATGTCTAACACCATAACACCAGATGACACAAATATTCCTTCCCACCATTGTTTTATAACAGCTCAATAAAAATTACTGATTGTGAGTATAAACCTGTAAATATCACTCAAGCTATTCAGATACATTATATAAAAAGTGAAAATGTCACAATTCACAAGTGGATATTAAAGTAAAGTGATTTCATAAATTATGGCTGTGTAATGATCTCTGAATTCCAATCCATCATCTTTGTAAATTACAGCATTAACTGTAGATATAAGTTATAACGCTTACATTTGTCAGCATCAGTGGAGCCTATTAATGACTTCGTCTCAACTAATAAAATGAGAATTTGCCATACAGTAAAATAGAGGTTAGGTGGTAGTAAAAGTTTCACTTGTTTACCTGTTTGATCTGTTCTGATGTGTAGAGGTCCATTAGCTGTGACCATTATTAAGTCATAAAAATAAATATAAAAAAAATCCCAGAATTTTGTTCATTCCACAGTGGAATGAGATTATGGTTCTTAGGAGATGTCATCTTTTAAACTATTTTTTATTGTGTAAAAGTGCTAAAACAACTGGTGATCAAAATTCCCACAGTATAATTAAAACTCAGACAATAGTTACAGAATTTCTGCTTTTTAGTTACCTCAGATTCCAAATTAAAGAATAAAAGAAAAAAGAAAAAGGTATGGCAAAACTGAAAAGCAAAATTATAAATTATTACCGCAAATGCATTGACCCGCATGTCATTATTACCACACAGTGAACATCATAAAAAAAAACAGAATTGTTGTTGTCAATTACTTATAGAAGAGGATGTGCAGTACACTATAGCAAAAAGAAGTATGCTGCCTTGTGTAACAGATAAATAGAAAAAAGTACAAGAGAAAACACAAAATGGCGCACACCAAAAATATATTATAAAAAAAAATAAACATAATTATCATTATGGTCCAAAAAGAATACACAGGATAAAAACATTTAAAAATAGCCGCCCAAAACAGGGATAGTTATTAGGATGTGCACAAAACTCCACCAACAAAGTCAGAAGGGAGAGAAAATAACCAGGTGTGACCCTTGAGGAAGCTGGGGTTCTTTCCCACCTAAACATCCCTATATTAATTAATAATATCTAAATAGTTTTAAAGTGCATATATTAGAGAGCTAATGACATCCAAACCACCCAGAACTCATGCTGGCAGGGAAGAAAGATAAGTGAAGGCAACTGTCAATCACCACTCAGTTTAAACTATCTGCAGCCCAGCACTAGGGTTAGCAGAAGTAACAGATGGGTGTGGTGGAGAACTTGTCAATCAACACACAGTCAGTACAGGACTCAGACACAGTTCAGACTAGAACAAAGAAAGACACAATTCAGGCATGGAATCATGGCCAAAAGCGCAGTCTCTGTCACACTCCACAAGTAGAAGGCTGTGCTGTAGCCTGAATAGGTATAGTCATTACAACTTGATAAGTTTAGGGAGAAGGTACCTGATTTGAAAGCTGCAGGATTTGGACAGTTTTGCTCTTCAGAACAGACCACATTGCTATCCTATTGGCAAGAGAAAGGCATTAAACAAAAGACAGACTGACAATATAACCCTTAGAAGTCTATGTTTGTCATATAGGCAAGGGTGTAGTTTTGTGCTTGCAGAGTTAGATCGTTTCTGGGCCCTGCAGCCTGAGGGGACTCAAAAGTCCTTCTGTCATATAAGTAGATACCAGCTTGAAGTGGCCTTAGAAACGGGGGGTTTCCCGTTTCACTTTTTGCCTGGCCTTTTATTTCAAGTTTTGTCTCCCAAACAGGGAAATGCCAAGAAAGTAGGCGTCGGGGACGTTTTCCCTTTCCATCAGAAAGCACTTTAAGATTCTGAAAATTCTTAATTTATACAAACTGCCAATTTTGATGTTTTTATAAATCAGCACATAACATAAAAAATCTGCTACCAAAATAATGGGTATAATGGGGTTCATGTACTCTTGCTGTCTAAGAGCAAAGACACATTTCTGGCACAGCCACTTTAGTAAATGTGCCTCAATGCTCAATTGCATTCTGATGGCCAAACTGTCTGTATGCTTATGGGGTTTTGTATACAATAAGCATTAACTACAATAAAACAAACACAATTTTAACAGTCATATCTCATCCAGCTGGTGTTTGTGTCTTTAATATGTTTGGTATATATTCTGAATAAACTTTAATACAAATCTTTTAACAAAACTAAAGAGGAATTTGAAGTCATGAAGAGAACTTTATCAGTGTGGAAGGGATTAAATGCTATGTGTAAGGTTCTTTGGCACCAAACCAAAAAAAATATCATTTTTATAAATGGGAAAATTGGGCAAATGTCATTATAAAATTCGTGAAATAGCTATGTTTTAATTTTGTCTTGTCTATTTATTGTTATATTGTTCAAATTTTGTACAGGTTAGTATTTCATGGGTACGTCTTTGGGGTGGCCCCCGTTTGCCCCGGACCATTGTTTTTTTGGCATTTTAAATTTCTTTTGTTAAAGGTTCCTGCGGTTTTTTTTTTTGTTGCAAAATAGGGAACAAGACAGAAAAAATTTAAAATAAAAGTCATGGCTCACCTTGATTGCAGTTACAATCACCTGGTCAGTCCCGTTGTTGCTTCTCCCATCCACATGCTGGGTTCTCAGTCCTCAGTTGCAGGACAAACATACAAGCCAAAAGAGTTAAATTGATCCGGCAATGTGGGAAATGAAGAAATATTCTTTACTGAAATATACAAGTGCAGAGGGTAAAAAGTGGCAATAAAAAAAAAGAGCCTTTCGGGGGACAAACTCTCCCCCTTGTTCACCCGCGGCGGCTAAAAAAATGCTCAGGTTAAAAAGGGAAAAATTAATACGCATTTACTCACCCTATCCCTTAACCCCGTAAGATGCAAAGGGGTTGGGGGATATGACATAGTGAATGACGTGATTAATATTTCCTATTTAACCCAAGCACTTAGATGTAGTCGCCAAGCTGTGAACAAGGGCGAGAGTTTGCGCCCGAAATGCGTCGGCTTTTTATTGCCATTTTTACCCTCTGTACTTGTATATTTCAATAAAGGATAATTCTTCATTTCCCACATTGCCGGATCAATTGAACTCTTTTGGCTAGACAGAATATACTTTGAGTAGGATATTTGTTTGAAGAGGCATATGTATGTTAGAGACATGCATTGTATGTGAAAACTGCAAATACAGCATTCATTACTGCACAGTAATTCACTGTATGATCACCTTCAGCCTAGTTTTTATTGCCTCAACCAAGAAGCTCATAAAGAACTTGCATCTTAAAAAAGACAGTGCATATTGTGCAGTCTGAAGGAGAATCTGTATTTCAGCAAATATGAGTGCTCTTAGTAAACATTTTGTTGCAGCCCATCTGGCCTGAATACTTGAATGTCCATCTGCTGGTGCCTGAATGGCTTCTTTTTACTGTAGCATCACAAAAGATGGTAGGCACTGCTAGGTTTATATTGGCACACTCCGGACTTAGTGACATCTGCTGTGCTGTAACTTCTTTTCTAATGCCAGGGCCTAGGCATCTTACTATTATGTGACTTTTCAGGTACTATAATACAATCATTGCATATTAATATAAGATATCGTTCTGAATATCATTATGGTGCAACACAACTGTGTTACTTAATCTATTGCTAAATTTAGTGTTAGGAAAATATGTGATATCAAGGTTTTTCTGAGTTTCACTCCACCGTGGGATTATTAGTTTCTGCTAAAAAAAATTAAGCTAAATCCCTAAAGGTTTTGGAAAATAAGAGACTTAGGGCCACATATATGAAATTTGGCGTCTATATGCCAAATTTCATACACATTAAAATAGCATTGAATGCGCCTGATTTATGAACTCGCTCTATAGCGGGTCATAAATCAGACGCATTCTAGTGCTAACATGACAATTCTGGCTCAGGTAAACCACTTTGAAAGTGCTCTACCTGTTCCAGCAGTAATTCGTCTAGAATTGCCGTAGCGATGCTATTAATCTATACCTTCTACGGTTCTAGTTCGCTCGGCCTGCCGCACGGCCCCCGAAATCAGGCGCATTACAAAATGCTGCTTGCACTCTGTAATGTGCCTGATAATGGCGTTTGGGAGAGTTTTCAGTAATGCGAACGTGGGCTGCATCTGATGTCGGGATGAAAATACACAGACTTCTGGTGCAGCCCTGTTCATACATGTCCCCCTTAATGTTAGACTCTCAGACTGTGCAAGATGACACTCATATCTCTTAATAGTATTACCCACATATTTGGCCTCGCACCATGGCCGGACTGGGACTAAAAAGCAGCCCTGGCACACAGGTCCCACCAGCCCACATAGACGGGCGGGCAGCCCACATAGGCGGGTGGGCAGGCACCAAGGGAGGTAAGTAGGCGGGCGGGGTCCAAGGGAGGTATGTAGGCAGACGGGCAGGCATCAAAGGAGGTACGTGGGCGGACAGGTAGGCACCAAGGGAGGTACGTGGGCGGACCTGCAGGCACCAAGGGAGGTACGTAGGCAGACAGGCACCAAGGGAGGTATGTGAATGGACAGGCAGGCACCAAGGTAGGTAAAGGGGGCGGATATGCAGGCACCAAGGGAGGTACGTGGGCGGACAGGCAGGCACCAAGGGAGGTACATAGACAGACAGGCACCAAGGTAGGTACGTAGGCGGGCGGGAAGGCACCAAGAGAGGTAGGTAGCTATGTACCTACTTCCCTTGGGCCTTGCCTTCCTACTACCAGGCTGACAAGTGGCAAGACCCCAAGTAGTGAAGCTACTTAATATAACAGTAACACCTGCAGGAGCAAAGCCGACTTCTTGGAGAGGCAGAGGTGTGTTCAGCATGGGTAAGGCTGCAGGACTGGGGAGGTAGAGCCAGTGAACAACTCTATTGTTCACTGTGAGCTAGCTGACCTCCACTCCTCCCTGCCTGCACTCCTGCCCCGCCTCCTGACATGTGACCACATCACCCAACCTGGCCCACTAGCACAGACTAGCTACGGCCGCTGCGAAGCATCCCGGCTCACTGCGGCCCTCAGTTGTGGACGCGGCGGCCAGCGGCTCCTCTGTAGCGGCCACAGCCAGACTCATAGATGTATGTGTCTACTTGCAGGCAACTCCGGCCGCTCAATGCGGCCGGCAGCCGCCCCTAGACCTGTTACTTGCTGGCGGCTGCGGAGCATCCCGGCTCAGTTGCGGCCGGAGGCCTCCCATAGTGGCCGCAGGCGCAGCCTGTCATGTGACTTATTACTTGTATAGAACTTGCTGGCCGCTGCGGAGCATCCCGGCTCAGCTGTGGTCCCGGTGTGCGTCCCTCTGCGGTGGCCGCAGCCGGAATCAAACAAGTAGTGCCGCATATGCATATCAACAAGTGCCAGCCCGTGGCATAGCATTGCCTTAGTGGCCCGTCGTGGCGGCTGCTTCCCTCCGTGGAGGCGCTGCTGTAAGATGAGCACTGAGCAGTGCCAGTAGGTGTGTGCGTCCCACGTGTGTCCCGGCTCCGCGGCCGCCGGGCATTTGCCCGGTCGGGCAGATTCTCAATCCTGGCCTGCCTTGCACCCACTCAAACATTTTACTATGTTCTACAGCACACCTTCAGATTAAGATTTCACTTGGAACCAACTTACATTTAAGTTAGTAGTTACTGAATCTCTTACAAAGAGACATTGTTTTAAAAAAATACATTTCTCTTGAAAAATTAAATTAAGGAATTAAAATCCAAGATAAAATGATCAACAGACCTTGTATGCACATCCAATTACATATTTATCAAATAATTCTAATTATGTAGTTTATGATAATACTTGGATTTTGTTTTTCTGCAAAATTTTTCTATGAAATAGCCAAGAGACAATTTGAAAAACATCTAAAGTGTTTGTCATCAGTAGCAGATTGGCACCCTGATGTTGTCCAAAACTCAGTAAGAAGAGTTTAAAGTAACCATATCTAAAGTTTGTAATGTCCAGATTTTTCTCAGTATAAGTCATTGTAGAGTTGGAGAAATGTTTTTTTTTTTACCTCCGTATTTCTTAGCTCTGTAACTATAAGCTATTTGTTGTTAAGGTGGAGTTCACAAGATACATTTTGATGGCATGTCACTAGACCATGCCATCAAAGTCTGATAACTGTGAATCTCACCTCTGGTATCTGCATCTATCTTTGGTACCAACCCCCTGAAGTTTCACCTCAATGGGAAAGGCGTGCTGACTCTCCACTCGTCTTTTGGAGCTGAGCACCGCAGAATACGGCAACTGGATATACTCAAAACTCCTATAGAACACAAATTTTAAAAAAGGCAAAAACTGTTTATAAGATACTTCTGTAATCTTTGATGTTACCTAAGTTTTATGTCAGTTGTTTTATCATTTTATCAGTATTCTACCCCTTTTCCCTCTGCTTACTTTTCCACCCTCAGGGGAAAAATTAGAATAAAAATTTTCTTTCTCAAGAAAGTGAAGCTCCAAAAACTAAAGCGCTTTGGTCATTAGACAAAGAGCTCAATTTCATTTGCAGAAATTCCAACAAAAACGCGCCAAAAAATACATTTTCACCTCATTAGTACGATGTTTAGATCTTTTGTTTCCATTGTTATGCCGTACAGTATATCATTCAGGCAAGATTAAATAGTTCTCTGAGATTTAAACAAGATTGCCTTTGCTGGGATCTAAGGACATTGCTTCGGTTAAAGTGGAAAAACTCATTCATAGGTGAAAGCTGAAACTTTGTGGGTTATTAGGAAGGTTCAACAAAAATAAACAAGCAACACAATTTCAAAATAAAAAAAAACCGGGTTTTAAACTATACAATAAATATAATTCTCTCACAGCTAGAGGGCTTCACCCTGTCAGCTTATAAAAGAGCATAGGTAACTTGCTCAGGGTATGTTTACATGTATGTACACTGCAATATGCCCGAAGTATGGCCCACAATTACCGTAACATCATAGCACTCATTGAGTGCTATAATAACCTCGCCTATTACCCAATGCATACAGCCCGCCAGGAGAAAGAAGTGGTGGTAGATTGGGGCCAGCACAGAGTAATTTAGAAGTACTTCTAAAACCAAAGCCAACCAAACCCTGTGAACAACCCTTACCCACAAAGACGACTTTTTTTCCCCCCCAGGCACATAGCACTGACTGTCCTCCCTGTTAGCTTTAAGTATCCTCCAGGTGTACTAATTAATTAACTCTAAGGTGAGAATCTGCTCCTTTACATAGGTGAGGAATCTTGAAGATATTTTGTCCTAGGTCAATCCCAAGCACACCTCCAAGAACACTTCCTTGCTAAAGAAAATGAAGGTAAAAGTACTGGACTGGCCAGTACTCCAGACCTAAACCCTATTGAGCATATGTTGGGCATTCTCAAACAGAAGGTGGAGGAACGCAAAGTTCTAAATCCAAAACTCCATGATATCATCATGGAAAAGTAAGGGGGGAAACCATGCTGCAACCTGTGAAGCTCTAGTGAAATCAAAACCCAGGAGAGTTAAGGGAAAGCGAAAAATAATGGGGCCACACAGAATATTAAAACTTTGGGTACAATTTGTCAATTTTTCACTTTGAGGGGTCTCATTTTTGTTCACGGGTTTAGACATTTTTTTAGTGTGTTTAAATTTTTTTGAAGGGGACACCAAATTTACACTGTTATACAAGCTGTACACTGACTACATTACATTTGAATCTTCAGTTTTTTCCATGAAACGAGTTTAAAACACAAAATTTAAAAAAAGTGAGGGGTGTTTTCCCACTTTTGTGAGATATTTAAATTTTTTTTAAAGAAAATTTTTCCCCAAACCTAAAAAGAAGGGAGAGGCTGTAATTTTTTTTTGGGGTTTACACTTAAATTGCGAGGGGACAGAATCTAAAAAAAAAATCCAAAAAAACCCACATTTTTAAGTTTTTTAAAAAAATTAAATTTTAGCTTTTTTATTGAAAGGAATTACAACCTCTCCATTGTTTTTTGGTTTTGGGAAAACTTGCAAAATTCAGGGAAACAAAATTAATATAATATTTTGTGCCAAAATTTTATTTTCCCCTCGGAAAGAATTTTTGCTTTTTTGACCTTTTTTTTTACAGAATTTTAAAACAAAAAAAACTTTTTTTCCCCACTCAGGGGTTTGGGGTTTGGGGGCAAACCCTTTTATTTGCCAAACTACTGTGTTTTCTATTTTTTAAAATCAAATAACACCCAAAAAACACCCAAAATTTGTTTCCTGATCAAAATTTTCCCCTACCCTGGTAAATTTTGCCTGATAACTAAACAAAAGTTGCCCAAAAATTGATTTTGAATGGAAACAAAAGGTAACATCCCCCACCTGTGCCCCTGTTTGCTTGTGTCAGTGCGTGTGCAAAAAAGCGGGAGTGAGATTCGGGGGATCCAACAGACTCTTGAAATTTTTCACCCAGCAAATGACGTTTCTGGACGGTGAGTCTTTGGGGGAAGCAAAAGAATTGTCAAACGGTCTATGGAAAAGGGGTATTTAAAACGTTTAAAACGGGAAAAAGGGATACAAAAAGATATCCAAGGAATTGATAATGTCAGCAGTGTTCAAAAATGTTTATTAAAAAAATAGGAAAAACAGGGGTCTGTAAAAAACCCAAAACCCGGTTATGTAAAACCCAAAAAAAAAAATTCGGCACAACCGCCAGGAAATTTTTTTGGGTTTTTAAAAAAAAAAACCCACAAATAACATCACTGAAATAAAGGGCTCTCTGAAAAAAATAGCGGGGTTTTTAGACTGTTTCAAATGCACATAAGGAGAAACTGCCTGGTTTAAATAGCCAGAAAGAAAAAACCTTTGCGCAAATGCCACAAAAAATATCGCCTACAATAACCAAAAAAGCCAGAGCAAAGGCCCCAAAACATCTGGAACAAGGTAAAAAAGAAAAGATGAGACCCAAATTTTGGGAAATTTTTGGCCACAACCATAAACTTCATTTGGAAGAGGGGGTTTAACAAAGGCCCATGGTGAAAGGAAAAAACCATTTTTTAGGTTAAAGCCGGAGGTTTGGGTCGCTGAATTTTTCTTGGACGTTCCAACTTTTCAACGATCCAAAACCAAAGGCCAAGTCCCAACCCCTCATTGGCTCAGCCCGAACAAAGTGAAGGTTCTGGAGTGGCCACCCTCCGTCTCCTGACCTCAAAATTATTGAGGGCCCCTCTGGGGGAAAATCTCAAAACGCACATTTATGCAAAAAAAAGCCCAAAATTTACAGGGAAATGGAGGCTTTTTGCCAAGAAGAATGGGCAGGGTTACCAAATTTAGAAAAAAAAGGTCATTCACAACTAAAAGCAAAAAGGGCAAACAACGTCCCCCATGCTTGAGGGGCAATACATGGAAATTTAAAGGGCGGGGGATGTAAAATTTTTTTTTAAAGGGCATTTGGTTTTTTTTGGGGTTTTTCCCCCAGATTTAAAAAGAGGAAAAAAAACAAAAGTTTGAAAAAAAATGGCTTCGCCCAACCCCCAAAACCCTGAGTGGGGGAAAAAGGGTTTTGTGTTGAAATTCTTAAAAAAAAGGCCAAGGAAAAGCAAAAAAAATTTTGCTGGGGGATGTTAAAATTTTTGGGACTAAAATGGGATATATATATATTTTATAAAATATAATTTATATAAAAATTAAAATTTTATATATATAAATTTTTAAATTGTGGGGAGAGCGACCTTAAGCGGGTTTGGGATGGTGTGCCCCCAAGGCCCTACAGCAGGTCACCTGCTAGAAACGGCCCCCAAGGGATCGGTCTCGGGGGGGGAAGCCAGGCATTGTCAGTCAGCAAAATTAGGTTGCTACACCTATATGAGTAGGCTGACTCCCCTTATGGGTTGGCTTTCCGTAACGCTGGCAGTTGGGTGGGTGGCTTTTCCCCCACTTTCCCCGTTCCGGGTTTTTTTTCCGGGCCCTTAAAAGCTTTGTTTTCCCCGGGTAATCGGGGGGGGGGGTTCTTACCGGGAAAGGGGGGGAAGGGGAGCTGGAGAAGTGGCTCTTAGCCCCCGGGTTTGAGGAGAGCCGAAATTTTAGTATGTAAAATGGTGAGGGTACATTTTTTGGTGGTGTGAATATTAGATCCAGACCACTTTTGAGAGGGTATCTCAAGCATTACATTTAGGGCCGGGCGGCTGAGGATTTTTGTTTTCTTTTTTGGGGTTTTGATTTTTTCCCTGTGCCTAAATAAAGGGGGCGAGGCCGTCTTTAAAAAGTGTGTATCCGAGTCGTACTTGCCGGGGGCCATTAACCACGCCCAGAGGAGTGGCGACCCTCAAAAAAACTGTTAATCCCTGGATGATCCAAGGGGCGTCCAAGTGCAAGGGTGCTTACAATTTTTAACTTATATATATATATTGCCTTTAGTTAAAGGTTCTTAATTGCATCAATCTTTTTTCTATAATATTATTTCATGACTTCCCAAATACTGGGTAAAAAACTTTTGTTCGGGGAAGTTACACAAATGAATTTTCCCCAAAATTCCCCTTTTTTGGGAATTTTGACTATAGAAACAGTCTCTATTATCTAATCCCGCCATTTTTCAGGCACAAGTAGATTAAATACCAGTTTGTTTTTCTTGCTCATTTTAAATTGAATTTAAGATTGGATTTGGCAAGTCTACATGTAAGTGTATGCATTGTCTGGGCAATTGCTCCACATCTTCTGCTGTCTGTCTGCACTTTTCACATAATGTGCGCTGATATTGTTTTATGAGAAAATGGAATAATAATGAAAGTGATAGAAAACAGCAGCAGGCGTGAAGCATGTGCACATCACATACTTGAGTGACAGCAGACAGGTGGACTAGGTTGATCATATCTTATCTATGCCAATACAGCTGTATGAGATTAGCCAAACAACACTAAATTATTCATATTTTCATGTTAAGAGAAATACTCTTCGGTGCCATACAGTTCAATTTAGTAGGTCAGAAAAATAATCTAGATAATCAAAAATAGATTTTCTAAGCAGATAATTCAAAGAAAGCAACTTCATTTACTTTAATCTTATGATACAATGATCTAAAAGCAAATGAAATCCACAGATTCTGTTTATAGAATTCTGAGGTTTTTTTTTTTCCTTTCAAGCAACCTAAAATAACTACTTCACAAAGAAGATTGATTTTATAGATGGTCATTTTACAGAGATGTGAACATCTCATTGAAATTCATATAAAACAATTGCTGGTCACTGGTTCAGGGAACAAAAAGGTCTGAGATGGAGAACAAAGGAAAGATGTATAAATACATATTGATCAGCCATAACATTAAAACCACCTGCCTAATATTGTGTGGGTTCCGTTCGTGCTTCCAAAATTGCTCTGACCTGTTGAGGCATGAACTCCACAAGACCTCTGAAGCTGTCCTGTGACATCTGTCACCAAGTTATTAGCAGTAGTTTCTATTTGTGTTGTAAGTGTAAGTGAGGTAGGACAGCCGTGGATCAGACCTCTTTTTTCAGCATATCCCACAGATGCTCAACTGGATTGAGATATAGGAAATAAGGAGACCAAATCAAGCCATTCCTGAAACATTTTTGCAGTGTACAGGGTTCATTATCATGCTGAAAGAGACCCTCAAAGGGGTTGTCTCACTACATCAATTCATCTTTCCTTAGTCCTGTTTTCTCTGTTTCATTTTTTAATTCGGGGTGTGTTTACTGGCTTTACTGGCCTGCAGTGACGAGCTGCTAAGGACACTAGGTCTGTAGCTATAGCAACCAGCACTGGCAGCCTATCAGGAGAGATTAAACAGGTCTGTAGCTATAGCAACCAGCCCTGGCAGCCTATCAGGAGAGATTAAACAGGTCTGCAGCTATAGCAACCAGCAGTGGCAGCCTATCAGGAGAGATCAAACAGGTCTGTAGCTATAGCGACCTGAGGAGCTGATGCAGCCAATACAAGAGGCGACATGAATTGCAAAGTGACTTGTTTTTGCAAGATCTTTAACATAAAAAGCAATCCCTGTAGGTAGACAACCCCTTTAAAATTAGGGAAAACGATTGTCATGTCTACTTGGTCTGCAACAATGTAGATAGAGGCCAATGTAACATCCAAATTTATGACAGGACCCCAGGTTTTTCATCACAACATTTTCCAGAGCTCTGCTTTTAGATAAGGGCAATGGACGAACAGAGTAGAAATAGTTTATATGTACTTTAAACTCCTATTTTCCTCAGTGCTCATCATTCTCAGAAATGAGAAAACATGTGTACCCTCATTAGATGTCATCATACGCCAGTTGCAGGGGATCTGGAATTTAGGGAATATTCTCTCCATCTGCGTTTATTGTGCGTTGTACAATCTTGAATATTGTTGAATGTATACTATTTTTATATATGTGTGGTTATTATGCCTTAGTGGTCGGATCTTTAAATTTTTCTTTAATTAGGGAGATAATTGTCACGGGTGGGCCCGCGACCCCTGTCCCGGGTCGCGGGCACACCCGTGGTCCCCGCACGAGCGCTCCCCCGGCCGGCCGGCCACCTTCTTACATACCCGGCCGCGCTCCTGTCTCTGCTACAGCCTCCCGGCGCGCGCGTTCCCGACAACTAAGGCGCGCGCGCCGGCTCTGTGAAATTTAAAGGGCCAGTGCACCGGTAATTGGCTATTGGCCGGTCACTGCCCTTATTAAGCCTGCCCCTTCCTGGGGCTGTTGCCGGAATCTTTAGTGCCATTTAGCCTACTGAAAAAAGCGTTCCAAACCTTGTTCTGATTTTACCGTGTACCGACCATTAGCTTCCGTTCCTCGACCACGCACTTGCCGCTTGTCCTGACCTACTGCCTGTCCACGACCACGAACCTTTGCCGCCTGCCCTGACCTTCTGCCTGTCCCCAACCATGAGCCTGCCTGACGATTGTGCACCACACTATACTTTGGCTGTCACCGCAAGCAAGTCACGTCAGGGGTAACGACCTGGTAGACTCCCGCCGCAGCAAGTCCATCCCGCTTTGCTGCGGGCTCTGGTAAAAAACCGGGACCTACTTAATTCCGTTCCCTGGCGTGACTTACGCCACCCGCTTGCGGCGGTCCAGTGGATCCACTTCTACTTCTGGGTACGTGACAGTAAGACCGGCCAGGATCCCGCCAAGGTGCCTCTGCCGTCCGACGCTGACCTCACCGCCATTGTGGCCCACAGTCGCAACAGATCGCTCAGCAACCCCAGCAACTCAGCCATCTCTCCGCCATGATGCAGCAGTTCCTGGCCGCCCAGCAGCAGCAACCCCTCCTGCTGCCCCTCCGGTTCCGGTTTCCGACCGCTGGTCCACGGCTCCGTCTGTCTATGCCGTCCAAGTTCGATGGGGCCCTCCAAGGCCTGCAGGGCTTTATCACCCAATGCTCCCTGCATATCGAATTAAGGGGGCAACCAATTTCCTACCGAACAGTCTAAGGTGGCGTTCGGTGCTCAGCCTTCTCCCCGGGGAAAGCCCTGCCTGGGCTACCCCCTCTGGGACAGGGACGATTCAGTCACAGCCAACCTGGCTACCTTCCTCACCGAGTTCAGGAGTGTATTCGAGGAACCGGCCCGGGCTTCATCTGCCGAGACCGCCTTGCTAAACCTGCGCCAAGGGGATTCTTCCGTAGGCGACTATGCCGTACATTTCCGCACGTTGGCTTCCGCGTTATCTTGGAATGAAGCGGCATTGACTGCCACCTTCAGAAGGCCTCTCCACCGCGTCAAGGATGGCCCTTTTCTGCCCGGGATCTCCCGTTTTCCTTGAGTGACCTTATCTCCCTGGCCACTCGGATTGACATCCGTTTCTCTCGGAACACCAGGGGGAAAACCCAGCAGGAACGGGAACTGGCTAGACCCCGCCGTCCTCCCTCGTCGGGCTCCAGTATTTCAAAGGCCACCTCATTTTGCCCTCTTCACCTGCCGCCGAGGAAGCCATGGAATGGAAAAGAGCTCACCTGTCTACAACGGAGCTACCAGAAGACTGAGGAGAATCTTTGTCTGTACTGCGGGCATTTGCAGCCCTTTTCCCGCAGATCCTGCCCACTGCGCCCTCAGCGTCCGGGAAACGGGCGCACCTAGGGTACGTAGGCGAGGCGTCCCTAGGTGAGAGCAAGCCCTCTCCTCGCCTGACCATGCCCGTGATCGTCGGCACTGGGCCTGGTTCCCAGTTTCACGCTACTGCTTTCCTGGACTCTGGTTCTGCTGGAAATTTCTTGGACGCTGCCCTGGTGTCCCAGCAAAAGGGCTCCCTGTGATCCCCTGGAGAAGCCCCTACTCATCTCCTCTGTCAGTGGTGAGATTCTCAAGGATCCAATTCGGTTCTGGACTGAGCCCTCTGGTCCTACAAGTAGGGGGAAATGCACAAGAGAGACTTGCGTTTTTTCTACTACACCGACCTTCCTCCTCGTCCATTCTCCTGGGTCCTCCCATGGTTTTTCAACGCCATGCCCCGTGCTCCGACTGGCAGGACGGGCAAGGTCCTAGTTGGGTGGTTGGGTTTTTTTTTTTAGTGTCAGTCCTCCGCTGTTTGGTGGCACCTCGCCCGGTGTTACCGCTTCTCCTGGGTCGTCTAAAGTTTCTGACAGGCCTTCCCGCACCATACCAAGCCTTCGCAGACGTCTTCGCTGAGAAGCAAGCTGAGACGTTGCCCCCCCATCGCCCATATGACTGTCCTATTGATCGGTGTGTCCGGGACGTCCCTCCACGTGGCAGGGTTTACCCCTGTCGGTACCTAGACCCTTGGCTATGTCTACATATATCAAGGAGAATCTCCAGAAGGGGTTCATCCGCAAGTGCTCCTCTCCAGCTGGAGCCGGTTCTTTTTCGTGGCTAAGAAGGGGGGTACTCTACGTACTTGCATAGACATCGAGGCCCTCAATAAGATCACGGTAAAGAACCGCTATCCCCTTTTGCCCCTGATCACGGAGCTTTTTGACCGGCTACGAGGCGCCAAGATCTTTACTAAACTGGCCCCTGCGAGGGGCCTATAACCTCATACGGATACGTGAGGGCGATGAAGGAAGACCGCTTTCAACACCCGCGACGGGACACTTCGAGTATCTGGTCATGCCCTTCGGGCTCTGCAATGCCCCGACCGTCTTCCAAGAATTCGTTAATGACATCTTCCGGGACCTCCCTGTACACGTGCGTGGTTGTGTACTAGACGAAAATCGGGTGTTCTCCCCCGACCTTGAGTCGAAATCAAGTTCCCCGTATGACAAGTCCTCAGACGCCCTAAGGGCCAACCGCCTTTATGCTAAACTTGAGAAATGCCTGTTTCATCAGCAGAGTCTCCCATTCCCGGCTACATCATTTCCGACAAGGGCCTGCAGATGGACCCCACTAATTTTGTCCGCCGCCCTTTCCCATTTGCCGCGCCCCGTGGGTCTCCGAGCCATACAAAGATTCCTGGGGTTCCCCAACTACTATAGGCAATTTATACCCACATTTCCTCGCGGGCATCTCCCAAAAGTGGCTTTGACCAAAAAGAACGCCAATCCAAAGCTCTGGCCACCAGCGGCAGAGGAAGCCTTCTCTAAGTTAAAGTCGGCCTTCGCCTCTGCGCCGGTACTCCTCCCCGGTCAGATACAGAACAACCATTTTTCCTCGAAGTCGACGCCTCCTCGTGGGGGCTGGGGCCGTACTCTCCAAAAAAGGCCCCAAAGGCAAGACCCTCCACTTGCGGGTTTTTTTCTAAAAGTTTTTCCTCTGCGAAAGGAATTACCCCTATGGGTTTGACCGGGAATTACTGGCCATCAAGCTGGCTCTGGAAGAGTGGTGGTATCTCTTGTAATGAGGGGGCTCGTCAGCCAGTCAGCATTTATACCGACCATAAAAACCTGCTATATCTTCAGACGGCTCAACGCTTAAATCCACGCCAGGCTCGTTGGTCTTTCTTCTTTTTCCGGTTTAATTTTCTCATTCATTTTCGCCCTGCGGAACGAAATGTCAAGGCTGACGCTCTCCCGTGCTTCGGATGTGACGGGGGGACGATTCCACCCCACGGCACATTATCTCTCCAGAACGGCTCATCTCTGGCCGCACCGGTAGCCCTACAACGCATTCCCCCCGCAAGACATACGTTCGACCACTCTCCGGAAGAAATTTTGTCTTGGTGTCTTTGGGCTCCCGAAATGTCGGGTCACCCAGGAGTGCAGAGGTCCTGTTCCCTCATCTCTCGGTTCTACGGGTTTGGCCGGGCCAAAGCCCAGGATGTTCGTGAGTTCGTGGAGTCCTGCGCTTCCTGTGCCGGGAACAAGTCTCCTCGTCTCAAACCGGCAGGTCTGCTCCTTCCTCTACCTATACCTACTGCCCTTTGGGAAACCCATGGGCCATGGATTTTATCACGGATCTCCCTCCTTCCTCTGGCAAAACCGTGATTTGGGTGGTAAAACAGACTGGTTTTCAAAAATGTCCCACTTCACTCCTCTGCCGGGGGCTGCCCTCAGCCCCGCACCCTGCCAGTTTATTTTTTCTACATATTTTTCGGCTGCATGGGCTTCCTCGGCACATAGGGGTCGGACAGGGTGTTTAAATTTTTGTCTCCAGATTCTGGGCTCCCTCTGCAACCAACTGCAAATGAAATTGGACTTTCTTCAGCCTACCACCCCCAGTCCAATGGCAGGTAGAGAGAGTAAACCAGACCCTAGGTTGCTACCTGCGCCACTTTGTCTCCGCGCGCCAGGATGACTGGTCCACCTGTTGCCCTGGGCCGAGTTCTCCTAATAACTCATTGGACTCGGAGTCTGCCGGAGCTGCTCCTTTTTTTATTGTCTACGGGCGACATCCCCGCCCACACCCTCCCCCCTTTCTGGGGCCCCCCGAAGTCCCTGCGTGCAGGAGCTGGTCCAGGACCTGACAGCTATCTGGAAAACAGACGCACCAATCTCTACTCCAGGCTTCCGCCCGCACCAAGGCACAAGCCGACAAAAAGCGAAGACCTCTGCCAACCTTCTCGCCAGGTGACAAGGTGTGGTTGTCGGCTAAATATATATGTTTCAAGGTTCCCAGCTATAAGCTGGGTCCCCGGTTCCTGGGTCCATCGAGGTGCTTAGGCGCATTAATCCAGTGGCATACAACCCGCCTTCCTCCCACTATGAGGGTCCCGAACTCCCCTTCCATGTCTCGCTTCTGAAACCGGGCATCCTAATCGCTTTTCTAGGGTACTTGCTCCCCCCACTCCTGAGGCCGATCCACCGATTTTCTTTACGGTAAAGGAGATTCTTGATGTGAAGATGGTCAGAGGGAAGCTTTTTTTTTCTCATTGACTGGAAGGGGTTCGGGCCCCGAAAGAGAGGTCCTGGGAGCCAGAAAACAATATCTGGATCGTAACATCATTCAGAGGTTCCCCAGGCCAGAAAGAGGGGGAGGCCCAAAGGGGGGGTACTGGGCCCGGGTCGCGGGCACACCCGGTCCCCCGCACGAGCGGCACCGGCCGCCCGCATGTCGGGCGGTGGGCACGCTCCCCCGGCCGGCCCCTCTTTTTTACTTACCCCCGCGCTCCTGTCCTCTGCTACGCCTCCCGGCGCGCGCGCTCCCGACATCTAAGGCGCGCGCGCCGGCTCTGTGACATTTAAGGGCCAGTGCACCAGTAATTGGCTATTGACGGTCACTGCCCTTATTTAAGCCTGCCCCTTCCTGGGGCTGTTTCCGGATCTTTAGTGCCATTTAGCCTACTGAGAAAGCGTTCCAAACCTTGTTCTGACTTACCGTGTACCGTACCATCAGCTTCCGTTCCTCGACCACGCATCTTGCCGCCTGTCCTGACCTACTGCCTGTCCATGACCACGAACCTTTGCCGCCTGCCCTGACCTTCTGCCTGTCCCTGACTATAAGCCTGCCTGACGATTCTGCACCACCTATACTTTTTGGGTGCCACCGCAAGCAAGTCACGTCAGGGGGTAAAAGACCTGGTAGACTCCCGCCGCAGCAAGTCCATCCCGCTTTGCGGCGGGCTCTGGTGAAAACCGGGGCCTACTTAGATTCCGTTCCCTGGCGTGGCTTACGCCATCGCTTGCGGCGGTCCAGTGGATCCACTTCTACGTCTGGGTATGTGACAATAATGTCCTCAGATATATTTTGTGAATATTGTTGTGACCTCGTATCTTGATTTATCCTATTTTTTAAAGGAATATTTTAAATATTTATTAGGTTAGTTTTCAATAGTTGGAATTAAAAGTTTAGTTTTACAAAGGGTCTTTGTGACCGTGTAACATAGTCCAGTTCTGAAGCTCACTTACTAGTTAGAAGCTTTTGGCAATAGATATGTTTCAGCATTGATACTCTAATCAGACTACAGCTGCACAGCCCCATACACACCAAGCAGTAATGCACTGGGTGTTTTGACACCTTTCTAAAATAGCCAGAATTAACATTCCTGCAATTAGTACTACAGCAGCTTATCTGTGGCATTTGACCAAAGGGGCTAGCCTTCACTCCCTACATGACCCTATCTGCAGTTCACCATCTGACCTTAGGTTACTTTAAGTAAGTACTAACTAGCACTAGTAACACCTCAAAAAATCTGTAATTTGTAGCTGTTCTGACTCAGTCATGTACCCATCATAATTTGGCCCTTGTTAAAGTTGCGCAGAATCTTACCTTTGCCCATTTTACTGATTAAAAACCAAAAGTAACAGCATCCAAATCGGATGTTTAAAACATACCCTTCATTTTTATTTTATCCCATCATGACATACAGTGCAACATTTAAACTCTAGCATGAGTCCTTTTCAAGTATCAGTAAGTATGCATATGCATATTACATATATATATATTACATATATATATATATAATATATATAATATATATATAAAAAATATATATATATATATATATAATATATATATAACACTCACGGCCACTTTATTAGGTACAGCTGTCCAACTGCTCGTTAACAATTAATTTCTAATCAGCCAATCACATGGCGGCAACTCATGCATTTAGCATGTAAAACATGGTCAAGAAAAATCTCCTGCAGTTCAAACCGAGCAACAGTATGGGGAAGAAAGGTGATTTTTGTGCCTTTTTAACGTGGGCATGGTTGTTGTGCCAGAAGGGCTGGTCTGAGTTTTTTCAGAAACTGCTGATCTCCTGGGATTTTCACGCACAACCATCTCTAGGGTTTACAGAGAATGGTCCGAAAAAGAAAAAACATCCAGTGAGCGGCAGTCCTGTGGGCGGAAATGCCTTGTTGATGCCAGAGGTCAAAGGGGAATGGGCAGACCGGTTCGAGCTGATAGAAAGGCAACAGTGACTCAAATAGCCACCCGTTACAAAACCCAAGGGAGGCAGAAGAGCATCTCTGAACGCACAGTACGGCGAACTTTGAGGCAGATGGGCTACAGCACAGAAGACCCCCACCGGGTGCCACTACTTTCAGCTAAGAACAGGAAACGAGGGCTCCAATTTGCCCAAGCTCATCGAAAATTGGAGAGTAGAAGATTGGAAAAAACGTTGCCTGGTCTGATGAGTCTCGATTTTGCTGCGACATTTTGGATGGTAGGGTCAAATTTGGCGTCAACAACAGAAAGCATGGATCCATCCTGCCTTGTAAACAACGGTTCAGGCTGGGGGTGGTGGTGTCATGGTGTGGGGAATATTTCTTTGGGACTTTTGGACCCCCTTTGGGACCCAAATTTAGCATCGTTGCAACACCTTGTGGAATCTATGCCACGAAGAATTGAGGCAGTTCTGAAGGCAAAAGGGGGTCCAACCCGTTACTAGCATGGTGTACCTAATAAAGTGGCCGGTGAGTGTATATACATACACAGTTGAAACCAGAAGTTTATATACACTATATAAAAAGACACGTGTGCATGTTTTTCTCACTATCTGGCATGAAATCAGAATAGGTTTTAGGTCAATTAGGATTACCAAAATTATTTATATTTGCCAAATGCCACAATAATATGAGAGAGTTTTGTAAGGCATTTGTATTACTTTCTGCTTAGTCAAAAGTTTACATACACTAGGATTACTATACCTTTAAACAATGTGGGACAGCCCATATGATGATGTCATGTCTTTGGAAGCTTCTGATAGGTTTGTTGGCAACATCTAAGTTAGAGACACACCTGTGGATGTATTGTAAAGCACACCATAAAACACACTGCTTCTGTGTATAACATCATTGGAAAGTCTAAAGGAATCAGCCAAGATATCAGGAAGAAAATTGTGAACTTGCACAAGTCAGTGGATACAACACGAACAGCTCGAAGATTGTTCCATGTAAAATTAAAGATAATTATTCTACGAAGGTAACAAACAGCACCCACTCAAAATGTACTTTAATTCTGGTCAAATGATTAGTGCACCTGGATCTTGGCATTTGTTTGTTATATTTGTTTAAATATGTTATTAATATAAAAATGGGCATAGCCAGAATATCGCATTTTGTTTGACACAATATTTGAATGCACTGGAATCTTGTTATTTAATTGGATTGTTTCTGTTATTTACTAATGCGTATTCTGTACATTGTATAATGGCTTTGATTGTGCTCAATAAAACACATGTTTTAAAAAAAATATATATACTTTATTTAATTGTGTTCAGAAGATACAAAAATACAAAGACAATAAAAATGTATGCAAAGTTTAAACATATTTAGACTATTTCACAAACTAGATGGACATTATCTTTTACAGCAAATATTTTACTATTCCTAAAGTTCTGGAAAACATTTCTTCATTCCTCAAATGAAGGTCTAGTGTGAAGCAACACTATCCTTTAAAGAGAACCTGTCACATAGATTATGCCCCCCTTGCTGAGGACAGCACAAGCTAGTGACAGACATGCTGTTTCCAGCACTGTGTCCCTTTTTCTGTAAGATGCAGGAGTTTCAGAGCATTTAATGCTCAAATCTGCAGTTTTCAGCCAGAAAAGAGTCATTAGAAGAGTCATTCAAAGAGTCAGTTTTTTCAAACCTCGTCCAATTTAACTCATGCCCTGCCCACCTGTGGCTAGCCCTGCCCACCTCAACAGATTAACCTATAACCTTGAAGAGGTAGAAACATGTGAATAAATGTCAGGTGGGCGGGGCTAGCATTAGGTGGGTGGAACTAACACCTGCTCATGAATAATCTGGACTCTTTTCTGGCTGAAAACTGCCAGATTTGAGTAGTAAATATGCTAAAACTACAGCATCTTACAGAATAAGGGGCACAGTGCTGGGAACAGCAGGTCTGTCACTAGCTTCTGCTGTCCTCAGCAAGAGGGGCATAGTCTATTTTAAAGGTTCCCTTTAAGATCTAGATCTAATTGTAAACAATTGCCTATTTGTCACGATCTGCATATTACTCTGCCTCCTGCCTGCATGCAATTGTGTGTTTGATCCTGGCGGTTGGAATTTGCTAATTCTGTTCAGTGCTGCAACAGTTAACACCTCCAATGTGAAATATATGGTGTGCTTGCAAGCTACCATGGCTGCAACACAAATGAAGACATATGTCACGGGTGGGCCTGCGACCCCCGTCCCGGGTCGCAGGCACACCCGTGGTCCCCGCACGAGCGGCACCGCCGCCCGCATTTCGGGCGGAGGGCACGCTCACCCGGCCGGTCAGTCACCCTCCTACTTACCCGGCCGTGCTCCTGTTGCTGCTTCAGTCTCCCGGCGCGCGCGTCGCCGCTCTCTAAGGCGCGCGCACGCCGGCTCTGTGAGATTTAAAGGGCCAGTGCACCGGTAATTGGGTATTGCCGGTCACTGCCCTTATTTAACCCTGCCCCTTCCTGTTGCTTGTTGCCGGATCTTTAGTGCCATTTAGCCTATTGAGAAAGCGTTCCAAGTCTTGTTCTGATTTAGTGTGTACCGTACCATTAGCTTCCGTTCCTCGACCACGCATTTTGCCACCTGCCCTGACCTACTGCTTGTCCATGACCACGAACCATTGCCGCCTGTCCTGACCTCTTGCCCGTCCCCGACTACGAGCCTGCCTGACGATTCTGCACCACGCTACACCTTGGCTGCCTCCGCAAGCAAGTCACGTCAGGGGTAGTGACCTGGTAGACTCCCGCCGCAGCAAGTCCATCCCGCTTTGCGGCGGGCTCTGGTGAAAACCGGAACCTACTTAAATTCCGCTCCCTGGCGTGTCTTACGCCATCGCTTGCGGTGGTCCAGAGGATCCACTATCTACGACCGTGACAACATATAGGAGTTCTTCTGCATTTTCTTTTGTGTGTTAGCATTTCAGTTGCAGCCATAGCAGCATACATTCTTTTATATAACTGATGTTTAAAAAGATAGCTTTTCGTTTCTTGATTCTGAGATTTTATTTATTCATTTTCATTCGTAAACTCTTTTGTTCTCTCTCTTTTGGGAGCTTGATTTCTTTTGGTGAGGAAAGGTGCTGCTTTTCTTGGAAACTCTCTCTCAGGGTTCCCTTTGAAGGCTCATCTTTTTTTCTTCTTCTTTTTTTACGTCCATACCTACCGAACCAGAGACATTGTGCTATTTCCCTCACCTGTGTGCTCCAATCCTCTGGTTGTATTACTGGTTTACTTTTTATCAATTTTAATTTCCTTTATTGTTTGTGTAGTCTGTGTCCTCCCCTTTCACTTGTGTATCCCCCTTCTGGCTATCCCATCCCACATCCTCACTTCTTCTACTGATTACAGGGCTTGCTTGATCTCCCTTTGATTTGCGGAGAGGGGTCATTGCAAGGGTTTCTCTTTTCTGAAATATGGTTCGGTGCACCACCTTAAACTTTAGGGGTCTTAACTTGAACATCAAGATAAGGCTAGCTCTGTGAGAATGTAGATCTCTACTGGCAGATATTGTGTTCTTGCAAGAAACACATTACAACTCCACTGGGTTATTTGGCTTTGCCAAATCTTTATACTCGACAGTGTTCTGCAACTCTAATGACAGGAAAAATGCAGGAGTTGCTATATAGATTGCTAATACTTGTCCTTTACAGGTATTATCATCGCTGATCGACCCAGCTGGGTGGTTCATTACCTTGAATACTACCTTATATGGGAAATCAATTACACTGTGTAATATTTATGTACCTAATACTTTTCAAATAACTTTTCTGAACAGGGTCTTTGCCAGGCCTATCAGGTTACTCTATTCCAGAAAGAGATTCTGAGTATGGCAACAAAGACCATGCTGGCCGGGCAACTCAAAGAAAGGGCCACTAAGTCTATGCCTCAAGCCCTCCATAATAGAGAAGGCATGCTGATGTATGATCCAAAATCCATTGCAAAAATCTTTTCTAGTTTCTTCTAGGAACTTTACTCTTTACCTTTAGACCTCCCACAAATTAGAGTTGAGGTTCAGCATCCTATTAGGAACTTTTTGCATTGCTGCCCACTAGCAACTTTACCACAGGAAGCATCCTCTTCCCTGAATGCTCCCATTGAAATGAAGGAGCTTCTTGAAGTTACAAAAGATCTTCCATCAGGGAAGGCCCCTAGACCTGATGGTCTCCCATACTCTTAACCCCAAATATGCTACAATTTTAGAACTCATTTTTGGGGGGCTTCCCCATCCCAAACTCCATGTCCCACTCACATATCACCCTTATTCATAAATCAGGAAGGGACCCAGGGGATAGTGCAAATTACTGACCTATTGGCTTACTTAATTAAGACCTAAACATTTTCAAAAAAATCTTAACTAATAGACTAAACGGATGGCTACTGCAACTGGTCAATAAGGATTAGATGTGTGTATTCCCAGAAAGATGGAATTTATTATGAAAAGAAAAGCAAGAAAAGAAGTTCTGTGAGTTCCGCCTTTTTGTTCTTCTTGTGAAAAATTTAATGGACTGTTTCTTTTGGAGATGTGCACCACCGCCTTCTGAAACTTCTAAGTTGATATTACCCATTGTTTGTGTGTTGGGAGAACTGATGGTGAATTGGTGCCGCTCTTCATCTTGTTTTTGGTTTAGACAAATTACTGACCTATTGCCTAAAGATTTAAAAGACCTAAAGATTAAAAAAAAAAAATCTTAGCTAATAGACTAAACGGATGTACTGCAACTGGTCAATAAGGATAAGGTGGGGTTTATTCCATTTCTGCAAGGGTGGTGACAACACAAGGAGGACAATTGATCTTTTTGAAGTAGCCAACTCTCAATCCCAACAGACCCTTCTTCTTAGTTTTAGATGCCAAGGAAGCCTTTGATAGACTAGGCTGGCCCTTTCTATTTGTGACACTAGTATCCTTAGTTTTTTCTGGGCCTTTTCTAATGGCGATCAAAGGGTTGTACTCTTCCCCTTCTGTTTCCATTAAATTGCCCTACTATATCTCCAACTTATTTAGGAACAGCACTAGACAAGGGTGTCTTTTATCCCCATCAAACCCCTTGCAGCTCCATATGGGTTAATCCACATATTAAGGGTATACTAGTTAGGGACAAAGAATTCAAGCTCTCTTTATTTGCTGACTTTCTGCTGACATTCTGCTGACCTTAATGGACTCCCCATGCCACTCTCTCAGTACTTCATTCCCTCTTTAAAAAATTCTGAAAATTATTGGGGTACAAAATCAACACCTCCAAGTAGGAGACTTTCTATATCAATCTCCCCAATGCTCCCCCTCTCTCAAAAATAACTATCCCTACAAATGGCAAGATCAATAACTTATATACCTCAACATCCAGATAACTAATTGTTACGAATCACTTTATAAGGCTAACTTTCTCCCCGCTATTTAAGGAATTAAGAAGCTTATTATTGAAATGGCAATCTTTACCTATCTCTTTTTTTCTGCAGAATTAGCTCAGTTAAGATGAGCATTTTGCTCAATCTCCACTATTTATTTGAGGCTCTTCCTGTAGCAGTTCCCGTAAGTGAACCACAATCCCTACAGGCAGTTATCGTCCATTTCGTTTGGGCCCATGGTAGGCACAGAGTGGCTAAAGAGGTCTTGGTTGCTAGTAAACACAGGAGAGGTTGAGCGGTCCCTAACATACTCCATTTCTATTGGGCTACTAATCTTTGACACATCCTGGCATGGTCCATTTTGAGAGTGTACTCATGGTGGATGGAAAAGCTCTGGCTTGCATAAGTCCATCCTAATGCCTACTTCTGGCCCTCATGATCCCTTCCTAATATAATCAATCCTTTAGGACTCATTAAACTTATATTGCAAATATAGAATATAAGACTAGATTTCCTTTGGCTTCTAAGGCTTCACCTATGACGTCTTTTTTGTGTACACCTCTTCTTCCCTCTAGTTCATCCTGATTTTTTGCTCGACCATTGCTAGGGCATAATTTATTTAGATTTGCGGACATCACAGATGCCCGGGATAGGAAATTGATCCCATCTGAGAATCTCCAGAAGGACTATAACCTTGTCTGAGGTCCTGCTTTCACTACTTCCAGATGGAATACAGGATGGCCTCTCTTCATAATAGATTAGATCTCTTCGATAAAATATGGTACATTTGGGTTACATTTTATGGACCCTCCATAGGTTACTACTACCCTATCTCCCCCTATCAATCTCCACCTCTTCCCCCTCCCTTTCTGTTTTGATATCCCTTTATTGTGTCTTGTCTTTGTTTTATGTATTTTATTTCATTCTCTTGATTAATAGAGAAAGTGCTCTTTGGTTGTTCTATTTGTTTTTTGCTTTCATTAGTTCTTTCTATTTTGAACATCTCAATTTATGATGATACCTATCCTGACCTACATATTGTATTCTTGATTCTTTTTGTCGGATGTTATTCTGTTTATGTTCTCCTCTTGTAACATATTGAAAATGTTCAATAAAGTGCAATTTACAAAAAATAAACCAAAAAATTAAATTTAAAAAATGATGCAATATACAGTAGACATATGGTAAATGCTGGTTATAAATTATTTTGTGTGGTATAACTATCTGTGTTACTCACAGAAATATTTCAAATTCTCACAACATTGTCACATATTTTTCAAATATAAACAAAAAGTAAATGGATCAAAATGTATTACTAACATAAAGCACAATCTGTCATGAGAAAACATTCTCTGAATCACATGGATAGGTAAAAGTATCAAAAAGTTATTTCCATGTAAAATGACACGTCAGATTTTAAATAAAACGGTAGTAAGGGGTTAAAGCGAACCTGTCACCTCCTAGGAAACTTGATGAAGTAACAGGAAACTAAAGTATAAAAATGTCCTTAAATATGTATAGTTAGAAAAGTAAAGCATTTCACCTGTAATTCAGGAATAAAGCTCTGGCTCTTTTAAAAATGGAGACTGAAGTTGGGCCAAGTCTGGCTCTTCACAACCAGCATGAGAATCATTATTTTGACTGCTCAGGAGACCTTTATGTTTAAAGCTAATCATTGTGGTGAGAATAAACCTTTAAGCCTTTACAAGGCAGCAGTATCCACCTTTAAAGGGAACCTGTCACATAGGTTATACCCCCCCTTTCTGAGGACAGCACAAGCTAGTGTCAGACATGCTGTTCCCAGCACTGTGTCCCTTATTCTGTAAGATGCTGTAGTTTTAGAACATTTACCCCTCAAATCGTATTCATGAGTAGGTGTTAGCCCTGCCCACCAAAAGCTAGCTCCGCCCACTGACAGTTATTTACATGTTTCTACCTATTAAAAGTAATAGGTTTATCGGTTGAGGTGGGTGGGGCTAGCCGCAGGTGAGCGGGGTTTGAAAAATCTGACTCTTTTCATGACTCTTCGAATGACTTTTCTGGCTGAAAACTGCAGATTTGAGCATTAAGTGCTCTAAAACTGCTGCATCTTACAGAATAAGGGACACAGTGCCGGAAACAGCATGTCTGTCACTAGCTTGTGCTGTGCTCAGCAAGGGCGGCATAATCTATGTGACTGGTTCTCTTTAAGTAGAAGCTCTGTCCCTGTGATACTGAAGGAAATCATTTGATTTGATAATGACATGTATTTATGAAAAGTCTTACAATTTAATCAACAGTATTTTTTTTTTGTCTACCCCACATAGCAACGTGGTGGTGATAGATCCTTTTTAATAATGGGCCTGTGGAAATGTGCTCCCAATTGCTCATCTACATAAGGTTGTACTGCTTTATGGTTTCCACACTTTTGTTTGCTTTGTAGTCATAAATATATTACATACTAAAGCTTATTAAGGGTTCAATGTTTAAGTATAATTTCCTTACTTTTGAGTATTCCATATGTTAACTGTAAATCCATTGTATGATTACATATAAGTGAAATGAGGTAATACATATAATAAAGAGTCTTCTGTAACGTGTGAGGAACTGTGTCGAGGAAATTTCCTGTATAAAGTACATTAAACTTGACAGTTGCCAAATTACATCATTACAGTGTAATCATATGTCTCATATAACCAATTTACATATTGTAATATGGACTATAAAAAGTCATGGATGTCAAGAGAGCCCCTGCCCTCATCTATACGGTTGTTTTATTCCCATAAGAAAAATTAGCCAAACAACATAGTATTACACATATGTCCTACATAAATAAAAATAATTTGCTTTAATGGAAATATCAGTAGAACACATTTTGTAATTAGAGTCATATAGCTTTCCAGATGTTCTCTTGCTTAAAGATACTTACAAAGAGACTTCCAAGTGCACTCAAAAATAATTTATTGTAATTATGATAATTTCATGTTAGGAGAGTTGCACTGAGTAGGTGTATGCCTCTGTGTATTATTGAATATACAATAGTGTTTTTAATCGACAATGGGTTTAACTTAAAGGGACACTACCATCCAAATATTTGTGACAAGCAATATGTGACTATTATATGTCATTTTCACTTGTGAAAATTGGGTAGATTTTTTTATAAAGTGCAGAAAAAAATGAAACTATTATGCTTTTGTTTATTGCTCTTATCATTTCCATTTCAGTCTAGTCTAATCTGTAACTAAGCCTGTCTAGATCACAGTAGAGTGATAATTCTGTCTTTACCTGCTATTTGTAAAAGAGGCTACATGCAGATTAGCATTTCTTGCAGCACCAACAGTAAAGTAAATTTAGTTTTTCTGCCATTCAGGAGTTTTATCTCTTTATTATGAAAGATAGAGAAGAGCAGTATTTAATATGTATTTTTAATTGCATAGGAATGCCGAAATAAAATAAAAAAATACTACCAACAATTATCAAAAAAAATTTCCAGGAATATTGACATAAGAGTCCTTTTAGTCAGTGTTTTTTTGTTCAAAATTGTTGCTATGTAACTGGATATTTTGAATACGAAAGAATATGAAGACTTACCAAATAATAAAAATAAACAGCCTGATGATAGCTAATAATATAATTAGATGATGCCAGTAAATATACCAAACGGCCTCCATCAGCAGTGCATGTCGGTTTGAATTATACTTGATACTTTTATATGATATGGTCAATACAGCATGTTCATCCCTTATTCTAGAGAAGGATTTGAAGATGCTGTGATACAGATTATGAGGACTCCAACCACTGACTCATAGCTCAAGCCACTGACACCATGCTCCCATAACTTTAAAGTACTTTATGATCCTTTTACAATACAATACCACAACTGCTATAATGTCAATTGAATATTTTTTACTATGTTTTCTGTGAAAGCTACATATCCAAGAAATCTAAAGGGGACATGTACGAAAACTGTCTAGGTCTAAGACTTACTTTGTTGCTCATAGCAACCAATCAGAGCTCCCCTTCATTTTTTTAGAGCACTATGAAATAATAGGGGAGCTCTGATTGGTTGCTATGGGCAACAAAGAAAGTCTTAGACTGAGAAAATTTTCATACATGAGGCCTTATGTTCTTTACCAAGTATGTGAAATATAAGCACAGAAGACTCTATCCAACTTTTCTGCATGGAAAAATAAGGGTGTTTGCTAGTTTCACAAGCATGTATGACGGGAACCAATATAACATTGTGCATCTGCGTAATGTCATTTTATTTTTTTACACCCAATAAAATTAATTGGTTTGTAGCCTTAGCCAGACTCGATTTTAATGAAGGACAAGAGAAGAACCAACTTCGGAAACACTCGGCATCAAACCTTCACATGGCCAGCGTCCCCATGCAAAAAAGTTTTAATGAAGCTTCCCATAATATATGCCATATAAATCAAGCTTTATCTCTTTCTTGTTTCAAGCATCTAAGGCCTTGTCCCCACGGCACCGGTTTGCTGCCGATTTGTCAGACGGTTTGCAAAACCGCAAACCATCTGAAAAATCGTCAGCAAACCGGTCACAAACTTTTACAAGGGGCTCTATGGAAAACTCATGCAGCAGTCCCCACTGCACGGTTTTCTGCCCGGCGGTTTTTCAGACCGCCGTCCGCCCGTAAAACATTCTACTTGTTCATTCTTCCGTCCAGTTTTCAGACGGAATATGAAGAAGTGAATGTGAACGGGGAAGGCTTTTCTCTGCTAATCGCGGAGATCAGCCGTCCTCCCGCGGCCGTGTGAAAGGCACACAAACCGGACAAATAAACCGACCGGTATTTGTCTTGTGCCGTGTAAATGGACCCTAACTGCCCAGGATATTGTATCACTGCTTTCCCAGCATGATTGAAGTGCTCTTATTTTTGCTGTCTTCACTTGACAATGTTGATATTCTATGTGAATGTTATCATGTATGCTTCCACCAGCACAAGAATATAAAATAACTAGTAACTAATTTACTTACATATATTTTTATGTAAGAGTCAATCTATTTACTGTTTAAATTAATGAAACAGGATTATGGATCTTTCACATTTTAATTGTGATATCTCATTAGTTTTTGTAATGTATTGCCAATGCAAAGCCAGTTAGAATGTTCTATTCTACAGTATTAATAAGCATGACAACTAATTTTATGGCACAAACATTTCAATTGCTCTGAGTTGGCAGCTTTGGAGATGCAGCTCAGTGGCTGCTACGTTATACATCGCTGTATATAGGAAGATGGCCTTACATCGTGCCCCCCTTTATAATGCACTTGCCCACCCCACGTTCCCCCTATAAGAAAAGGGGAAAAGGTTCTAAGGATTCTTTATTGCTATATCAAGCCTGAAAATTACCATTTAAAAAAGTGTGATGCTTTAAAAGTTTATATAGTATTATACTAACTTTACGTTATAAAATTGTCTAAAATGAGTTTAGAAATGAAGAAAAATTAATCATAAAAGCTTTTAGTTCATGAATTAACATGCAGATAAAAAGAATGAATTACATACAGTTTTTAAAAGACTCTGACATTACAGAATTGGCCAAATTGAGATTTCATTATTAAGCATTTACATAAAAATAAATGAAACGTCTTATTAAAAAGCAGTTGGAAATAAGAAGCAAATTTTCTGTTAAAAGTAGACAGAAGAAAAAGGGCCTCGTGTGTGAAAACTGTCTAAGACTTTCTTTGTTACCCAAAGAAAACCAATCGGCCCCCCCTTTTTTTTCCAGAGCACAAAAGAAATGAAAGGGGAGTTGAAGGTTTATGGGCAAAAAAAAAATCAAGACGTTTTTACTTTGGGCCCAAATTTTCCTTAATTTTTTTTTGTACTCGTTTACTTACACATGAGTTAATTTATATCATTCCATTTTTTGCTTTTGTTTTTTTTTCCGTTCCAAGTAGTAAATGGCGGGCATGGTATGAACAATGCAAGCTAAAAAAGCTATTCTTGCCTTTAGCTTTAAAGCTTTCTGGTTTTCTGTTCATTTACCAATATTTGTTAGTGTGTTATAGAAGGCCTGTATATCTGTATCATATACAGTGACTGATGGAGCTGTCAGCTAGTTAGACTGAACTTACTTGAGTGACTTTATAGATCAGAAAAAGGATAAAAACGACTGGAGAAAATAGTAAAAAGAAACCTATATTTAAAACATATGCATGGATCAGACAAGTGATCTTTCTGAGCCTTTTTTGATCCATTCAAATTTTTGATCCGTTTGACGCAGCGCCACCCATTTAAAACTATAGGTGCATTCCCGCTGCCCCCAAAAAAAAGATCCAAACAGCAAACCCCCTGTTGGTTTTGTATTGGATGCCTTTTTCAATGCGCTTTGAATGTGATTTACGCAGCGCTTTTGAATTAATTTTTCAGATGTGTTTTGGGGGAAAAAAAACTCAAAATAAGGTAGCACAAAGGAAACAGAAGGTTTTGTTTCAGTTTTATGATGTTAATATAACTCATATTTTAAATAAAAATTTTTTTCCTTAAAGGAGTTCTCCCATGTTGCAACTTCAGGTCAATTTTGAGGCCGCAATTGACTATATTCAAAAATCCCATAGAAATGAATAGGGTGAACTTTGCACGTGCAGCCACTTCTCTGAGCTTGTCTCAGACCCAAAGTTGAGAGATTGCGCAACCTCTTTAAGCATATTATGGATCTGTAAAAAATTGTATAAGGCTGTAAAACAGCTCAAATAAATTGTATATAGAAATATAGAGGCATATAGAAATTCTTATTCCAATTCTGTATGAATCTGTAAAAAGAAAAAAAAGTCTTTGTTTCGTATTACACGGCTATTCTTCAATGGGAAAATAGCTCTTTTATAAGACACCATGCATCAGCTACTTTAAGACTAGAAGCTGCTCTGTGTACTTCTACTCAATGTTCATGCGCAAAGCGTTAGCCTGTATTCACATGGGGCAACATTTATGAACATTGGCGCTGACAGGCCAGTTCTAAATAGCTTTACGGCAGTGTATGAACCACCTTTAACCTGGTCTGGCTGTTCTAACTGTTCTACGCCTAGATTTGGAATAAAAAGAATTATAATGTGTCTACTTTAGGAATGTGGTGCAACACGCCCCCCAGAACCCCCTTTTAAAAAAAATAAAAAGTCCTTTGGGATTAAAAAGGGACTTATGGCCAAGTTTTGGAGTGCGGCGTTCAACATTCTTTTGGCTAAAAAGAACCCCCAAAAAAACGTGCAGCCCCATTCATACATGTCGCCCATGGTGCTTTACAATTAATGCAAATTCTATGTCAAAATATTTGTAAAATAGGGGCCCCAAAAAAACCGGTCCCGTTGATTTCCCTGGAAAATATGCACCATGTTACAGCACATATTTCTGTACCATTGATTTGAAATTCATGTTGTATAAGAAAAGAAAAAAAGATGAAAACTGTAGGAATTATTATATTATATATAATATTTAATAAAATATATATATTTTTATAAAAATTAATACAATTACCGGCAGTGTATAGTAATTCTGCTCCCTAAGATGTCCATCTTTGAAGCACATTCCATGCAGCTTGCATGTTTTCAAAATATGCCCTCAAAATATGAATAAAATCCACATAGAAAATGCACAGCTTAAAAAGAAAAAACAAAAATACAGCAGCAAACATTAAGCCTCTAAAATTCTCCATCTACATAGCCCTACACGTTCTGGTTTGGTTTTATTTATGTGAGTCTTGCTGATTGCTGATTGGTTGGAAAGTGCAATATCTCACGAAAACATTTAGCATTCATTATTTCAATAGTGGGCTGCACTGTTTAATATTTCACACATATTTTCCAAGTATGGAAATTTATAACAACAGCACTATAATAATGGCCATTAAGCTACTTCCAGCTTGACACCTAGGCCTATTAAACAGATGGGGCCTTTCCCTTAATGTCTATTCTGATTTTTATGATATGTGAGTGAATTTCAATTCCATTTCTAACAAACACATCATGATGTATTCTCTGTCAGTTTATCAATAATTTATTACTAATCCTGGGTTAAATATTGAAGAACGCTTCACAGAGATTTCCCTTAGTGGTCTCACAATATGTGCCTTGTGTATCCTTAATTGCTATCCATTAGTCCATCCACTTGAAAGAGTTAAACATCATTCATTACCAAATTTGTTTAAATGATCACTAACTGATTTAGGCTAGCGCTAAATTGTAACATTTTTGTGATTGGTTTAAGAAAAAAACATACAAGAACTGCATGTGAATTTCCCACCACTCTTTGTTTCAGCTTTAAAACACAATCTGACACATTTTTCACTTTGGGGGGGGGGGGGGGGGGGGGGGGATTTTCTATCTGTTTGAAAGGTCAAAATAAACCATGTTGAGCCTTTCCATAATTTTTTTGCAAATCACTCCGTTTCTCCTCTTTTCTGGTAAATATGGCCGAGTGGGAAGAACCTTTTTTCATTTTTAGTTTTAAAGTATCTCCCCAAGAGTCAAGTTGAAGCCTTGTGTCCATTAGCAATATTAGCAATCTTACCATAGGCCAACATGCCCTAGCCCATCAAAAGTCTCTCTAATATTTTTACCATGAACCCGTAAAAAAAATAAGCATTTTTTTTTGATGTATTTGCATCCCCGTTAGGCCGGATTCATACATAGCCTTTTAATTTTCTGAGTCAAAATGTATTTATTTTTTCAATAAGATGGCAGCCTTTGGCATTGCATTTTTTCATTGTCATTTTCTCCATAGGACTTTCATAATAATATGATTAGGAAAGACATACACAAACCATGTACTAAACATTTAGAAAATAGCTACTATCTATATTCAATAGGCACTGAAAGACTCAAACATGGGTTGACCAAGAAATAAGCTAAAGGCAAGTTTAGAGAAGTGGAATTTTATATTATATATTATATATAAATATATATTTAATATTTAAATTTTTAAAAATAATATTAATATATATAATACGAAGCAAATTATGAAGCACAAAAAATAATTCCTTTTCCAATTTTCTAAATCCTTGGATCTTTTATTTCAATCAAAGCCCAATGAAGCTCCGTCTGATTGACCTTTGCTAACCATTTTAGACATCACTGACCTATAATCCTTTAGGGCATGTTTGATAAACTTTTTGTCAAAAAAACCCCATTTCTCCACCCTTCTGATCCTAGCCACAAACCATGGATCAATAGTTGTGCTCTCAGTTGTAGAACATCAGCAAGAAGAATGAATACCAAAAACAGTCTCCGTACTTTTAAAAACCATGTGCTAAATCTTTTGTACCTAATCATTTCTTATAAATGATGTTTCACTGGATTTTTAGAAAGAAAGGATTTCTAACTAATCAAGTTGTAAGCTTATTGCGTTGAAGCCTTAGTCCGAGTTAGAGAGAACCTGTTATAAAGTAAGAGGTAGTTCTAGGTACCATACTCACAAGTTTGAGAAAATAAAATATCAGTGCAATAATCAGATCTATATTTCTTCAATCAACTTTTGAATTTAGTAATCATAGAATATGTCATTTTTTGTTCCGGTTATAACAATATTAAATGTACAAAAAGGGATGTTTTACATTATCACCCATTAGAAAAATTTGGTATATTTCAATTTGCAGCACATAAATAATCGTATCTCTAATAGTCTGTCTGGCATCACTGTACATCCAAATCAATACAAGGGGAACAGAGTTTTTTCCGCCGATTCCTTTGAATGAAAAATTTTCCCTAAAAGCTCTATACACAAAAGCTATGATCCTTGTTAAAAAAAAATTACATAAATGTATGAAAATGACTGTGCTTAAAGGGAAGTTCTTACCATGCACTTTGTTGGCATATCAGTAAGATATGCTATCAAAGTGTGATAGGTGTGGGTCCCGCCTTTGGGACCCAACCTATCTCGGGAACAAGCCCCGAAAGTCTCATCCCAGAATGGAGTGCCGGACACCATTGCACACAACTACTGATATGTCATTAAAGTGCATGGTAAGAACATTCCTTTAAGTGCAATCATTTTCCTACATTTATGTATATTTTTATTACATGTGATTATAGCCACATGTGGCCAAAGGTGGGACCCCCACCTATCTCGGAAACAGCCCTCTAAAAGTCTCAGCCCAGAATGGAGAGTCATGTGGAAGCAAAACTGGCTCTCCATTCTGGGCCAA